>JANKOD010000009.1:19265134-19280561 GCA_026284645.1 Erythroxylum acuminatum | reverse complement strand
GAAGGGAGGAAGGAGAGAAGTATGCGCGGGGGAGAGGAAAAAAAGAGAGGGGTAGGTTTTAAGTGACCGACGTTTTTACCGACCCCAGTACCGACCGAATTTTCGGTCGGTAAATAACCATCACTTAAGTTTTACGACGGAATGTTGGTCGGTCGCTACTTTTCAACTGTCAGCCAACTTCTCCGACCGAACCATTTTTTCAGTCGGTATTTCCAACGGTTTTCAATATCGTCGGTATTGATCGGTCGCAAATCATGAATTTCCTTGTAGTGTAAGTATAGTTAAGACCGCCTATTACAAAGGCCCGATTCACTATGACAATGAGCTAAATTGGGTTGAGCCACATTCTAACTCGAAATTTTTAGCTTGGGCCAAAAATCAACTTAGACATTAGCCCAATCGGATTTAGAAAACTCGAAACTTAATTGAACTTGGCCCTATTTAATTTGTTTTGTGTATGCATAAAAATCATTCAATTTCCTAAATCCTTGTATTAATTGCCTGAAAAAGAAATTAAAATTGGCCTAAATCAACATAAAATATGATTCACTAATTCAATTTAGTTATTAACATCAATTTTTTGAAAAACTATATTGGAAGTTAAAAAGATAAGATAAGAAGTTTAAAATTTAAAAGGTTCAATCGATATTAGACTGTCATAAAATCAGTTAAAGATTGAATAAAATTAAAGAATTTGAAATATGATTGAAAGAGATTGTCCTTACTCGTCCAATAAGTTAAAGTTTAAATAAAAATAATTGTTAAATAAAAATTAATTAAATATTTATTTTAATCTACAAGAATTTATTAATTAAAAATTTGACTATTTAATTAATAGATTTATCAGTTTTTAACAAAAAAGTTAATAAAATAAATTGAATCAAAAAGTTAAAAATGAAATTGAAAAGTTGAACAATTCAAAGTTTTTATAGTTAAACCGACTTGCTAAATAACTTCAATATTGCTTTAATAAATTAATACTTATTATTGGAATCAAATTCTTAAAACAATAATTAGTACATTATGATTAGGATAATTAAATTAATAAAATATGAAATTGTTGGATGGATAGTTTAATAAATTAAGAAATTATTTGAAGATATTTTATGATAGTTTAATTTTTAATTACATATCACAATTAAGAATTTCAATTTACATAAATTAGGTTTTTCTTTTAATAAAAAAGCAATATTAGAAAAAAATCAATTCTTCTTTCTTTTCTTTTGTCCATATATTATTCTATAATTGATAGATAACCACAATAATCTTTTTAAAAGCCTTTAGGTGTGGATTTATAATGTGGTTGGATAGTGACAAATATTATTAATTTATATTTATTATTTATTTATGAAATATTGATGTGCCAATTAATTTACCCAAAATAAGAATGATGATAAGGTCGTTAATGACTTAAATTAAATAATATTATTTTATTAAATTAATAATCAAACTAATTTTCTTAAACTTAAAATTATTTGAATTTAATTAACCCAATTTATTAAATTAATTAAATCAAGATTGTTATCCCTAATTAAAAAATGAAGCTTACATAGGCAAAATATCTTAAATCCCTAATTAAACATATTATCATTATGTTTTATAATTTTTAGTAAATTATTTATAATTTTAATGTTATAATAGTTATCTTTTTTGTTAATTTCTAATATAAATTTAATATTATAGTAAACATTATTAAAAATTTAAAATCAAAAAATTTTATTTTCATATTTCTTATATTTCTCTTATTATAATCTCTTAGTCCCTCAGAACTCTAATGTAGTGTATAGTTGCTATCCATAAAACAAAAAAATTCTGCCCCTCTCCCATATTTGGTTGATGTCCCCAAACTTTTGCCCTCCGTTTTTGGATGACAGAAACAAAAGTTTTAGTTCCTCCAAAAATTGAAGGACAAAAACTTTTATCCCTGTCTTCAAATATGTGGCAAGCACATTGCTGTTTAGTACTAGACACAACCTTTGATTAGTATTATTATAAAGTTTGTATTGATTATTATTATTATTATTAATTTATTATTATTATTCTTCTTATTATTTATTATTATAAATTTTGTATTGATTATTATTATTATTTATTATAAATTTTGTTTTGATTATTATTATTATTATTATAATTGTCTGACAGAGAGGAGAGGACCGAGGAGGTAATTAAAACCAGAGAGCAGGGGCAAATCCCGAATCCGTGAGAAAGCCGTCGATAATGGGACAGAAACGTAGATGGACCCCACTTGGAAACAGATCCTATATAATGGGACAGAAAGCTCATTGATTGCTCAATTCATTAAAATAAAGAAAAAGCCAAAAATTAAAATAGAGAGAGAAAAGACTAAATACGCCATAAATTTAAAAGCCCCAAAACAAAAAGGCTAGGGTTTTGACTTCAACTGAAATTCGGGGAAATTTTTCACAGAGAGAGTCTTTGTAGCATTTGACTGTTTCGAATCATTTCGGCGCTGTCTCACTCTCTCTTCACCTCCGTGGGGTGGGTGGCTGGGAGTGGGATATATATAATCTGTCCCCGCAAAAATCGGTTCTTTTTAAATTTTGGGTTTTTTTTTTAAGGAATTTGGGTGATGACGAGAGAAATGTAAGAAAAAGATAATGGAAACCTAGAGAGAGAAGGTGGGCAGATAGTGGAGAAGAGACTGTGTGTGTGTGTAGATGTGAGTGAGCTGTAAGCTTGATTTGATCGTTGGGATCGGAGGTTAAAATTGAGGTTTTGTCGATACTTTGGACGGGGTTTTGGATTTTCTCCACATATCTTCTCCATTTCTCGCCTTTGATCTTTTTTACTCCCCCTTTTTTGGGGCTTTATCAAATTTTCATGCAATCTGGTGGTGGTGGTCCCGGCCGCATAGGGCCGGCAGGGCGGGCAGCTTCTACGTCGGCGGCTGCATCTCCTTCGTCGTCGTCATCCGCCGTGTCGACGCCGCAGTTAGGGTTTGATTCAGCACAGCAACAGCAGCAGCAACTAGGGTCTAGGCAGGTAAATGTTTGGGCATCTGGGGTTTTACAAATTTAAGGCCTTGGGAGTTGAATGTAGTAATTAATGCAAGTGATTGGTTGTTTGGTGGTTTTGAACAAAATATAGAACGATCGTGAAATTGTTTTTGGTGTTTGGCTGATGCAAACTAGGCAGGTTTGTAAATGGTGTGAACGGGAAGTGATGCTAGTGTTTTCCTTGTTTTTTTTAACTGGGAGACCCTTTTTTTATCTGTAATTGGTCATCAACTGTACTTGGCTTCACTCCAGTGATGAGATAGCTTTAATTGTGACAAAGATGTGGGGTCTGCCTGCAAATTTTCCGTTCCTTACCTGCGGATGAATCTTCTTTTCCTTTTGGGCGAATGTTGGTTGTGCACGTTTGTTAAATTATGATTGTTTTTGTTTGTTTCGCATGTGCTTGTATTTTTCTAGCTTCAGTTGGCTATCTTATTTTGTTAGCCCAATTTCTCTCTCTCTCCCTGTCTCTCTGTCTCTCTGCACAGTGTATGATCATTTTAAATATGAACCTTAACAGTTCGGATACCTTCTTTTTAGTTCTTTTGTTTACTTTTCTGAGTCAAAATCAGAGTTTTCCCAACTCATGAGCAGACTTTTAGTATGTACCTGCTTGATTAAATATCTTCTTTGAGCTATATTTGTGGCTGGTAAGTTTTGTCCCGTGTACCTGCCAGAGTTTGGAGATTTTTGAGGAATTTTTGGCAATCAAATTGTAAAACGTAACTCTCTGGTTTAAAACGATTGAACACTGTGTCTATTTTACAATGTTAGTCTTTTCATGCAGGCATTGCAACAGCAACGACTACTGAGAAAACCTGAAGGAAATGAAGCTCTTATGTCTTATCAAGCTGGTGCGTTTCAAGGCTTTATGGGTGGAAGCAATTTTGCTTCATCTCCAGGCTCAATGCAAATTGCTCAGCAGTCTAGAAATTTTTTTGATTTGGCTCAACAGCATGGTATCTCCCAGGAGGGGCAGAGTAGAAGTCAGGGTGTGGAGCAACACATGTTAAATCCAGTTCAGCAGGCTTATCTGCAATTTTCTGCTTTCCAGGCTGCACAACAGAAGTCAGCTTTGCCCATGCAATCACAGCAACAAGCCAAAATAGGAGTGATGGGGCCATCCACTGGCAAGGATCCAGATGTCCGAATGGGAAATTTGAAAATGCAGGAAGTCATGTCCATGCAGGCCACTAATCAAGGTCAGGCATCGTCCTCCAAGACCTCCTCTGAACATATATCTCGAGCAGAAAAACAGACGGAGCAGGGACAGCTGTCCTCAGAACAGAGACATGAACAAATGCCTTTAATTCAGCAAACAGGTGTTGGCCAAACAATACCTGCAAATATTGCAAGGCCGATGCAGGCACCACAGGGTCAGCAAAGTATCCAAAACATGGCCAATAACCAGCTTGCTGCAGCTGCTCAGTTTCACATGATGCAAGCCTGGGCACTTGAGCGCAACATTGATCTCTCGCAGCCTGCAAATGCCAATGTGATGGCACAGCTCATTCCAATCATGCAGTCTAGGATGGCCGCCCAGCAGAAGCTAAATGAAAGCAATGCAGGAGGACAGCCGTCACCTGTCCCTGGTTCAAAGCTGCATGTTCCTTCTACACCTGTTGTAAATGAGAATTCTCCACATGCTAATTCATCTAGTGATGTATCTGGGCAATCCAGTTCTGCAAAAGGTAGGCCGATTGCACCACCTCGGCCTTTTGGCTCAACATCAAATGCAGGAATAGCTAGCAACTCTAGTGGCCTTGCAATGCAACAGCCTGGTTCTCAGAACAAAGAGTCTCAAGTGCGTTCTAGGCCGGCAGTTATGCATGGGAATGGAATGCCTCCTATGCACCCTCCTCAGTCATCCTCTAATGTTGCCCAGGTTGTAGATCAGACTTTGCCTGCCCAAAATGCATCCAGTGGTAATGATACTTTGCCAATGCAACATTCTAAACAGGCTAATTGGTCTTCCCTGTACTCTACTGTACCTAATGAAGGATCATTGGTCAACCAATTTCCATCACCAGGTGGGCCAGTTGCACAAACGGCAAAACCAAATATTGGGTTCACCAAACAGCAGTTGCATGTCCTTAAAGCTCAGATTCTGGCATTTAGGCGAATAAAGGTTTGTTAGTCTGTAGCTCTCTTGCACTTTTCTGCATCATGATTGTTTGCGATGCTTTCTCCAAGTGCTTTTACCTTGCGCTAAAGTAGGTGCTAATGGAATAATTTTGACTTTGTGTTGATTGTTTGACAGAAAGGAGAATGTACTCTTCCTCAAGAACTTCTACAGTCTATTGCTCCTCCACCTCTTGAATTGCAACTGCGGCAACATTTTATTTCTGCAGGAGGAAGTAATCAAGAGAGGTCTGGTGGGAACTTTACTGAAAGCCAAATGAGGCATTTGGAGTCCAATCAGAAGAACTCACAGAGCATGCCATCCATAAATGGGCAGAGTGCTTCAAAAGAGGAAACTTTTGTTGGAGATGAGAAACCTAATGTTTCAAGAATTCAAATGCTAGGTGAACCAACAGCAGTGAAGGACTCTACAAGCCTGGTTGCTACGGGTAAAAAAGAGCAACAAGGTGCTATATCTTCTATTAAGTCAGACCAGGATGTTGAGCGTGGTTTTGAAAAGACTCCTGCAACAAATGATATTGCAACTGATAGAGGAAAGTCTGTTGCACCTCAATTTCCTATCTCTGATGCATCACAAGCTAAGAAACCTGCACAAGTAGGCTCTACAATTCAGCAGAAAGATTCTGGTTCTGGCAGGAAATATCATGGACCTCTGTTTGATTTTCCCTTCTTTACTAGGAAACATGATTCTGTTGGGTCAGCAGGCGTAATGAACACCAATAATAATCTAACATTAGCATATGATGTCAAAGATCTCCTTTTTGAAGAAGGCTTGGAAGTGCTTAGTAAAAAGAAGTCAGAAAATCTGCAGAAAATAAATGGTTTGCTGGCTGTAAACTTAGAGAGGAAAAGGATTCGCCCTGATCTAGTGTTGCGTTTACAAATTGAAGAAAAGAAGCTTAGGCTTTTAGATTTACAAGCTCGTTTAAGAGATGAAGTTGATCAACAGCAACAAGAAATAATGGCAATGCCAGACAGACCTTACAGGAAGTTTGTTAGGCTGTGTGAGCGTCAAAGAATGGAGCTTGCTAGACAGTTACAAGCTTCTCAGAAAGCTTTGAGAGACAAGCAACTGAAATCAATCTTTCAGTGGCGTAAGAAACTTCTTGAGGCTCACTGGGCCATCCGTGATGCAAGGACTGCCCGCAACAGAGGAGTTGCCAAATACCATGAGCGAACATTGAGGGAATTTTCAAAAAGGAAGGATGACGATCGAAATAAACGGATGGAGGCTTTGAAGAACAATGATGTTGAAAGGTACCGAGAAATGTTACTTGAGCAGCAGACTAGCATCTCAGGTGATGCTGCTGAGAGATATGCTGTCCTGTCATCATTCTTGACTCAGACAGAAGAATATCTTCACAAGCTGGGAAGTAAGATAACAGCTGCAAAGAATCAACAAGAAGTGGAGGAGGCAGCAAATGCTGCTGCAGCAGCTGCACGACTTCAGGCATGCTTTCCCAACACCCCCCACCCCCAATAGCTTGTCAATTAGTTGTTAAATTGCTTCTTTCTTTAGTCAAAGAATCAAAGGTTAAGAAATTTTATTGGTGATTCAAAAGTTATACTTGTTTTCTTTTGGTATCTCTCATACTCGGTATGTTTTTACTTTTGATGTTTCTAATCTTTATTTTATTTTCATTGACCAAAGGGCCTTTCAGAAGAAGAAGTTAGGGCTGCAGCAGCTTGTGCTGGAGAGGAAGTGATGATAAGAAACCGGTTTATGGAAATGAATGCGCCTAAGGATAGTGCTTCTGTCAACAAGTAAGTTATTTGTTTGGTAACATGCTTCCTGTCTTCTTTTGCCAACATTTGAGGGTGGATGTGTCAATTATGTTTGACCATGAAGTGTCATCAATATGGAATTATCTGCATTATTTTATGTGATGAATACATATATGTTATAGACAATGAATATTCAATTGTCTATTAAGGATCGACATACTTTTTCCCGTACAAAAGTGATATTCGATGGCACTAATGTTATTTTACTTATATTTTTCAATGGTCTCCTCAGGTATTACAGCCTTGCTCATGCTGTGAACGAAAGGGTCATAAGGCAGCCCTCAATGCTGCGAGCAGGAACCTTACGAGACTATCAGCTTGTATATTGTTAACTTTTGGAATATCTAAATTATTTGATTTGCTTCATTTTCATTAATGGTTTATTGAAGCCAGGTTTTGAAACTACTTTTTGTCTTTTTTTTTTGTTGCCTTCAGGTTGGATTGCAGTGGATGCTGTCTTTGTATAATAATAAGTTGAATGGAATCCTGGCAGATGAAATGGGTCTTGGCAAAACTGTACAGGTGACTTGCTGTTGGTTTTAGTTTTAAAAGCCTCTCTTTGAACCACCTCAATGGACAAAAATAAGAAATTGTTCCTATGAAGTAGTTCTGTTTAATGTTATTGGTCGTTATTGGACTTTTTTACATGATATTCGATAACCAATACATAGCGTAAGATTCAAAGTTTTAATTCAAATTCTGTTGATGAGTAAATACCTTAATTTTGGGCAGGTGATGGCTTTGATTGCTTATCTGATGGAGTTCAAAGGAAACTATGGACCACATCTTATAATTGTTCCTAACGCTGTTCTAGTGAATTGGAAGGTTAGTCATCAAGTGTGGCATATGATTATCTTTTTGTGTTTCCATATCTAACAATTTAAAGCTGCAGAGTGAGTTCCATAACTGGCTGCCATCTGTCTCGTGCATCTTCTATGTGGGTGGAAAGGATCAAAGATCAAAATTATTTTCTCAAGTAAGAGCAATTCCATTACTTCTTTCATTATTGCATTTCTTGAGAATTTCTAAGCTCTATAACTATTTCTGTAGGTGGTTTTAGCAATGAAATTTAATGTACTTGTGACAACTTATGAGTTTATCATGTATGATCGCTCAAAACTCTCAAAAGTTGATTGGAAGTACATCATAATTGATGAAGCACAGAGAATGAAGGACAGAGAATCAGTTTTAGCTCGTGATCTTGACAGGTACCGTTGCCAGAGGCGCTTACTTCTTACAGGGACACCATTGCAGGTATGTTCTAATAGAGAGTTGCATTTGTTTCCGACAAAAATAGTTTGCGTGGTTTAGAGTGAACTTTGCTAAATTATATGACCCATATACTGAGATGCATATTGCTTGTGTATATTATCTTGATTATGTTAGAGAAAGGCTATTAGTGCGTTGATTATATTCTTTCTACTGAAATTAAGGTAATAAAAAAAGTGTGAATCACGCTCCTCGGAATGGTTTCACATCCTGCCTGTCCCTTTTAGGGATGTCACATTTGTGGCTTTCCTTCGTTTTGAGACGATAAAAGTTGGGCCATGACCATAGATTAAAGATCAATGTGTATTTGTGACTTGCATGATATATGATCTATGATACACTTTCATATCTATCATCCTCAAATCTGTGTTTCACTTAGTAGGAATAAATTCCACATACAGTTATATCTATAACATCTACTAATATCTACTGCTGTGATAGTTGAGTATCTCTCTTAGAAGAATATGTGCAAGGTATATTCATTATAGACCAGAATTATATGTTTTACCTGGCTTCCAAAGTCTATAGCTCAAAAGAGAGTGTTTTAATTTAAGTGTTTCTCTTTATTGAATTGGAGATTGAGATAAGTGATTAGCAGCAAAATTTAAGTTTAACTTGCTATGAATAACTTGGAGGATTTCTATTTTGTTCTTTTCTTCTGCAGAATGATTTGAAGGAACTGTGGTCACTTTTGAATCTACTTCTGCCGGAAGTTTTCGACAATAGGAAAGCATTCCATGATTGGTTCTCTAAACCCTTTCAAAAGGAAGGTTCTACATACGATGGAGAGGATGACTGGCTTGAGACTGAAAAGAAGGTCATTATCATCCATCGACTCCATCAAATCTTGGAGCCTTTTATGCTCAGGCGTCGTGTTGAAGATGTGGAAGGTTCACTTCCCCCCAAGGTAGGCAAATATGTAGTGATGTTGTAGCTATATATTTGTTATGATTTGCAGCGTATTTGATTACACTATCAATATTGGATTGCAGATTTCAATAGTTTTGAGATGTAGAATGTCTGCCATTCAGAGTGCAGTTTATGACTGGATCAAATCTACTGGCACTCTTCGAGTTGATCCTGAAGATGAGAAGCGCAGGGTTGAAAAAAATCCTATGTATCAGCCTAAGGTGTATAAGACTTTAAATAACAGATGCATGGAGCTTCGAAAAACCTGCAATCATCCTTTGCTTAACTACCCCTATTTTAGTGACTTCTCCAAAGATTTTCTTGTCAGATCTTGTGGAAAACTATGGATATTGGACAGGATCCTTATAAAACTTCAAAGAACAGGACATCGAGTACTTCTCTTTAGTACCATGACAAAACTCCTTGATATATTGGAAGAATACTTGCAATGGCGGCGCCTTGTATACAGAAGAATAGATGGTACAACTAGCCTGGAAGATCGAGAATCAGCCATTGTTGACTTCAATAGTCCCAATTCAGACTGTTTTATCTTTTTGCTCAGCATTCGTGCTGCTGGAAGGGGTCTTAATCTTCAATCTGCTGACACTGTTGTCATATATGATCCTGATCCAAATCCAAAGAATGAGGAACAAGCAGTTGCCAGAGCCCACCGAATTGGACAGACAAGAGAGGTTAAAGTCATTTACATGGAAGCAGTTGTGGATAAGATTTCTAGCCATCAGAAGGAGGACGAAATAAGAAGTGGAGGTACAGTTGATCTAGAAGATGACCTTGCTGGTAAGGACAGATATATAGGATCAATTGAGAGTCTTATAAGAAATAACATTCAACAGTACAAGATTGACATGGCTGATGAAGTCATCAATGCTGGGCGTTTCGACCAAAGAACAACACATGAAGAGAGACGTTTGACTTTAGAGACATTGTTACATGATGAAGAGCGTTATCAAGAAACAGTCCATAATGTTCCATCGCTCCAAGAGGTAAATCGCATGATAGCCCGTAGTGAAGATGAAGTTGAACTGTTTGATCAAATGGATGAGGAACTGGAATGGGCAGAGGATATGACAAGGTACGACCAGGTACCTAGGTGGCTTCGAACTGGTACAAAGGAAGTGAATTCTACAATTTCTAATTTGTCAAAAAAGCCATCAAAAAATATCTTATTTGCTAGTAATATAGGCATTGAATCCAGTGAAACTGAAAAAAGAAGAGGCAGACCGAAGGGCAGGAAATCTCCAGATTACAAGGAAATTGATGAAGAAAATGGAGAATATTCTGAGGCAAGTTCCGATGAGAGAAATGAATATTCTGCACCTGAAGAAGAGGGAGAAATAAGAGAATTTGAAGATGATGAATCCAGTGGTGGAATTGGAGCTCCACCTGCCAACAAAGACCAATCAGATGATGACAGCCCTGTTTGTGATGGCGGTTATGAGTACACTCGGACAGCAGAAGCCAACAAAACGGGTCACATGCCAGAAGAAGCTGGTTCATCAGGGTCATCTTCTGATAGCCGAAGAATGACACAAGCTATGTCTCCTGTTTCTTCTCAGAAATTTGGATCTCTCTCTGCCCTAGATGCTAAACCGGGTTCTCATTCTAAGAAACTGGTATGTTTCTTCACCATATCTTTTTATGCAGTTATACAGATTAGCTTTTGCTAGCTATTCACTTCCTATCTGCCTGATCATTTTTCAGCCTGATGAACTAGAAGAGGGTGAAATTGCTCTATCTGGAGATTCTCAAATGGACAATCAACAATCTGGAAGCTGGATTCATGAACGTGATGAAGGTGAAGATGAACAAGTTCTGCAACCTAAGATAAAGCGAAAGCGCAGTATTCGGATTCGACCACGTCATGCTGTCGAAAGGCTTGAGGGGAAATCTGGCAATGATGCTAAAGGTGGAGATTCAATTGTGTCGCCATATCAAGATGTCCATAAGTATCAGAAACAGAGGAAGGCTGATAACGAAAATAAAACATTTGTAGAACCTGGGCTTTCCAAGCCTGATCAAAGTGATTCAGCAAAAAGTAGGCGGAACTTTCCTTCAAGGAGAATAGCTAACACATCAAAATTGCATGCTTCACCTAAATATAGCAGATTGAATTTGCAGTATAGCTCTGCAGAAGATGCTGCTGAACAATCCAGGGAGAACTGGGACGGGAAAATTACAAATACAAGTGGGATATCAGCTGTGGGAACTAAGATTTCTGATGGCATCCAGAAAAGGGTATGTACCATCTTGATATGTTTTTTTTTCAGTATTCAATTCTGCCATAAACACTACACTTATGTAGCCAAGTTATCAAGCTTTAATCATCTCAAGGCACTAAAGATTGGGTTGTATGAACACTTCTTGTTGCATACATCTTGCATAACTTTACATGAGATGATTTATCTATGTCCAGTGAAGTTTCTTTATTAGTAGAGTGAACCAAATTGTAATAAATGTAGAATTGCTCTTTTGAACAGTATTCTCACCAAGTTTCTGAGGCTCAGAAATCTTAACTTTCATGTATCTGTTGAAATAATTTGGATTCTTACTCTGTGAGGCTATTAAATGCATTTTAATATAGTCCATTCAATTAGTTACTAAACTTAAACCTTTGAGAGTGCTTTTGTCTACTGTGGTTTCAGCATTAGCTTATTCGTTGTCTACTTGACTCTGAAAATTCTTGTTTCTGCAGTGTAAAACTGTGGTTAGCAGGCTCCAAAGGAGAATAGATAAGGAAGGTCAACCGATAATTCCCCTCCTAACGGATTTGTGGAAGAGGATAGAGAATTTTGGGCAGACGAGTGGTGCTGGAAATAATCTTTTGGACTTGAGGAAGATTGAACAGCGTGTTGACAGATCGGAATATAGTGAGGTGATGAAACTTGTGTTTGACGTGCAATTCATGTTAAAGGGTGCCATGCAGTTTTATGGGTTCTCGCATGAGGTATGATTCTCATTTGACTTGGTACTCCTAAATGATTTATCTGCTTCCTGTATTTGCCAATATTTGAACATAGAACTTTGGTGCCTATTCCAGCCTTTAAGTCATTATCATCACATGGTGCAGGTTAGATCTGAAGCTAGGAAAGTACATGATCTTTTCTTTGATATCTTGAGATCAACATTTCCGGATACAGATTTCCGTGAAGTCAGAAATGCACTCTCTTTTTCTGGCCCAGCTTCTACTTCTGCTCCC
The DNA here is from genome assembly GCA_026284645.1 of Erythroxylum acuminatum. NCBI lineage: Eukaryota > Viridiplantae > Streptophyta > Magnoliopsida > Malpighiales > Erythroxylaceae > Erythroxylum > Erythroxylum acuminatum. The sequence continues at coordinate 19,268,222 of JANKOD010000009.1, read as the reverse complement.
GCTTCAACACCAAGACAGGTACCTTTAGGCCAAAAGAGACACAAACCAATGAATGACCTAGACCACCAGACTAGCACCATTCATAAACCAATGCTCCGAGGATCTATTCCTCCAGGCGAAGATTCAAGGACCCGAGGCCATTTATCACAGAAAGAAATGAGGCTTGCGAGTGGAAGTGGCAAGGCCAAGGAACAGCATCAGCAGGCTGATTCTCCAGTCCATCCTGGGGAGTTGGTCATCTGCAAGAAGAAGAGAAAGGACCGGGACAAGTCTGTCGTGAAGTCTAGGAATGGATCAAGTTGCCCAGTTTCACCCCCTAGTGTTGGCCGGAACATCATGAGTCCAGCTTCAAGTTTAACCCCTAAGGAAGGGAGGCTGACTCTACAGAACATCCATCAACAGGGTTGGGGAAACCAACCTCAAGGTGGCGGCAGTGGTGATGGATGGGCAAAACCTGTAAAGAAGTTGAGAACGGTCACTGGTAAGCGGAGACCTAGTCATTTGTAACTTGTTAAGATCTTATAGTGTATACTTTAGGGTAAAAAATGTTTGTAATCATTGCACCCAATTAGGTCCATCCTGTTAATAGTGTAGAATATTGTTTCTCAATTGTATACTACACCGTGATTTGAAATCCAATAGTCCAATTAAATATCCGTATCTGTTCGTGCAGTTAATACCGTCCATCATGTCAGGTTACCGTACTAGACGGTACTGGCCGGTACAATACTGGTATGTACGTTGTGGGTACTGACCAAAGATGTCGGTCGATACCGGTTGTTTTCGGTTGGTATTAGCCGGTACCGACAATATCAGAAAATTTTGGCCGGTACCGTTAAATGGAGAAAGTACAAGGGCCATTTAGCAAATTTTAAAAAATCTAACCTTAAAAATGACCCCCTACCTCCTCCTGGCCCGACTATGACTGCCTCTCGTCTCTATCTCACGTGCCTCTCAATCTCACTCTCACCGTCTCTCACTCTCGTTGTCGTGGTGTCGCCGCCTCAGCCTTGGCTCCTCTTCTGTCGTGGTGTCGTTGTCTTCATCAGTTCATCTTTAACCTTCCTCCACGCCTGAAGACACCACCGCCTGCTACAGTCGTCACCGTCGCAGCTGAGGTCCACCGCACACCGCACCAGGCACCACTGTACACCGCATCGCCACTCGACCGCATCGCCACCCGACCGCACTAGTAATTTGTTTTTGGGTGTGTTTTTCTTTCATTTATCGAAAATTTCCTACTTCGTTTAATTTTTTATTGTATTGGATGATGAATTTCTAAAAGTTGGATGATGAATTTCTGATTGTGATTGTTGACTGCCGATGGTATTGGGGTTGCTTGTATTTCTGAATTGGTTGGACTGGTTGGACTGATGATTCTGGTGTTGAATATTGAAGTTGAAATTGGTAATGTTGACGGTGTTGATTGATTTTGTTGAAGCCTTGAAGTTGAAGCTGAAGGGGTTTTGTGATTTGTATTTTGTCACGGTATTGGATAATTGGAAGTGGAATGTATAAATTTTTGGGTTTGTGATTTACAGTGATATTGATGAATGAGATGTTCATGTATTTTATTTAACTATGTTTGGTAATTTGGTTATTCGGTGGTGGTGTGGCCGTGAGGTGAGGGTGGTGGTGAGTGAGACTTTAACAATGTTGATGTTGATTAATTGATTATTAAAATTGAAAGCTGATAGTCAACATTTAAACCTAAGTGTAAAATTGATAATTAAATGTGAAATTAATAATCAAATGTGAAATTGTAAAATTGATAATTAAAATTGGTAAAATTGAAAAAGCTTAAATCGTTAATTGACATATTCTTAATATTTGTGAAATGGTAATTTATTTTTAATATTTGGGTATTGAATTTAGGCCCTTAAGGGGTGTGGCTAGATGGTTGAGAGCGGGGCTTGGCTTCGGTTAGGTCTCAGGTTCGATTCCTTGCTAGCCCCTCTTGTAAGAGCGTGGGGCAGCCGAGGTTTTACCTATGGGTGGAGGACTAGTGTAGCCCTCTGTGATGGGGTGTAGCCGCTTGGCCCTCTGCTGAGGTGTAGCCACTTGGCCCTCTGAGAGGTAAGCCCGCTTGGCCCGCCTGTGGGGTTTCCTCGAATAAAAAAAAAGGTATTGAATTTAGGTAAATAATTAGTTGAGTATAAAATTATGCAACTAGAAATTAATAATAATTCCATTGTAATTAATGATAGTATTTTGCCTATTTGAGTATTAGTTTGGGTAAATAATTAATTGAGTATAAAAGATGTTGAACTTTAATGGAATTGTAATATATATGTGTAGGGCATCATAAATATTTATAATTGGTAATGTGTGAAAGTACAAACTACAAAATAGTGATGTAATAAATGTTTCCGAAATTGTTAGGAATGAAAATAGAATTATGAATGTTTTGTGGTTGTTGGGATTGAAAATTGTTAAGAATGGAAATGAAATTATGAATGTCTTGTGATTGTTGAAATTGAAAATTGTTGTAAATGGAAGGGAATTGAAATGAAATTATGAATGTTTTGTGATTGTTGGGATTGGAAATTGTTAGGAATGGAAATGAAATTATGAATATTTTGTGATTGTTGGAATTGGAAATTGTTGTAAATGAAACGGAATAGAAATGGAATTATGATTGTTTTATAATTGTTGAAATTGCAAATTGTTGGAAATGAAAATGAAATTTTGAATGTTTTGTGATTATTGGGATTGGAAATTATTGAAAATTGTTAGGAATGAAAATGAAATTATGAATGCTTTGTGATTATTGAGATTGGAAATTGTTAGGAATGGAAATGAAATTATGAATGTTTTGTGATTGTTGGAATTGGAAATTGTTGTAAATGGAATGGAATTGAAATGTAATTATGATTGTTTTGTAATTGTTGAAATTGCAAATTGTTGGAAATGAAAATAGAATTATGAATGTTTTGTGATTGTTGGAATTAGAAATTATTGGAAATTGTTAGGAATGGAAATGGAATTATGAATGTTTTATGATTGTTGGAATTGGAAATTGTTAGGAATGGAAATGAAATTATGAATGTTTTGTGATTGTTGGAATTGGAAATTGTTGTAAATGGAA
>JANKOD010000009.1:19249071-19265034 GCA_026284645.1 Erythroxylum acuminatum | reverse complement strand
GTGTACAAATAAATGGAAGGAAGTTCAAATATTTCCGATCAACCTACTTCAGGAAGATACAGTAATCCAGCTTGAGCTTATACCGGTACGGTTCCCGGTATGAAGAACCATACCATTTGCTTGTTTTGTAACAAGCATTTAAAAGGTGGAGGAATCACCCAATTGAAAAAGCATTTAGCTAAGGTTAAAGGAGATGTGAAAGCGTGTAAAAAAGTAAGTCATGATGTGAAGTGGCAGATGAAAACATTGCTTGATGATCATCAATTTGAGAGAGATAGAAGGGAAAGATTGAGTTTTGAAATTGGCAGTAGAAGTTCGTTTTCTAGTTTCCGTGTTGATTATGGAAATGTTGAAGGTGAAATGGTAGTAGTAGTGGTGGTGGTAGTAGTATTGGTATTGTTCCATCTCAGGATCATGAAGAATCTGATGTGAGGAAGAGAAGAAGGCAAGTGACTAGTTTCTTTGCACCATGAACAACTCTTGGAGCGCAACCTTCAATTCGTAGTGCAATGCAATCAAGAGATGCGGCTTACAATGTCGATATGACAATAACTTGATGGTGGTATGATACAGGTTCGTCATTCAATGTTTCTCAGTCTTATTATTATCAACCTATGATGGATGCAATAACCTCTTATGGTCCAGGATACAAAGGGCAATCGATTGATGACTTAAGAGATAAACTTTTGAGTTGTGTTGTTTCTGAAATTAGAAATTATTTGGCTAAAAGAATAGTAAATTGGGGTACTTATGGATCTTCAATTATGTGTGATGGTTGGACAAATAGGAGACAAGAGCCTATTATAAATTTTTTGGTTTATTCTTCAAATGGCTCTATGTTTTTTAAATCTATTGATGCATCTGGCCTTATTAGAATTGCTGAGACTTTGTTTGGGATATTTGATGAAGTTGTGAATGAAGTAGGGGTGGAAAGCATTGTTCAATTTATTACTGACAATGATTCCACCTATAAAGCGGCACGAAAAAGGTTGTAGAATACTTATAATTCATTTTTTTGGACTCCTTGTGTTGCACATTGCATTGACTTAATGCTGTAGAATATAGGGGATCCTAGGTATTTTCTGTTATTGATGACACTATACAGAAGGCTAAAAAGGTGACAAAATTTATTTATAATCGTGCATGAGTTTTGAATTTGATGGGAAGTGAATTTACTAATGATAGGAATTTGTGTCACCCTGTTGTGACAAGAGTTGCAACAAATTTCTTATCACTTCAGTCTTTTGTTTCGATGAAGAAGGAATTAAGGTAAATGTTTACAAGTGATGAGTGAGTTGCATCTAAGCATGCTAGGTCTAATGCTGAAGTAGAGGTTTGTAATATTATATTGTAAGATAGAGAATTTTGGCCGCAATATCAATTTGTTATCCGAGTTTGTGAGCCTTTGGTGAGGGTGCTTCGCTTGGCTGATAATGAAGAAAAGCCAACAATGGGTTATATTTTTGATGCCATGAAGAGAGCGACGGAAGCAATCAAGGCCAATCTGAAAAATAAGTCTTCTTTATATACACCTTATCTTTCAATCATTAATGAGAGAAGGGAAAGACAACTTTCTTCTCCATTATTTGTAACTGGGGCTTTTTTTAATCCTAGTGTGTATTTTAAACTGGATCTTACAAAGCAAGCTAAAGTTAATAGAAGAATGCGTTTAACGATTACAACAATTGTTAGAATTGACGCGATGCAAGATCTTTTAAGCTCACAAATGGAGCTTTACAAGTTGTCTTATGGGAATTTTGAAATGCCGATTGCTATTCGACAAAGAGGAAAACTTTCTCCAGGTATTCGTTGTTTCCTTTTTCTTATTTGTTGAAAATTAATTATCACTTTATGTTGTTTATAACACTACTTTTGTTATCTTATAACTTACAGTTTCTTGGTAGGATCAAATCGAGAATGATGTTCAAGAATTGAAAAGGTTTGCGAACCGGATTTTAAATTAATGTGTGAGTGCAACTGGTTGTGAACGAAACTGGAGCACATTTGAATTTATCCACTAAAAAAAAGAATAGATTAGAGCATAAGAGGCTGAATGACTTAGTTTTTGTTCGTTATAATTTAAAGCTTCGGGAAAGGTATGTTATTTTCATTATTAATTTCGATATAATGTCTTATAATTTTATAATAATTAAATTTAATTATTTATTAGGAGTCTTAATAGCACAAGTAGTTCAAATGATTCAATTGCCATTGATAATGTTGATCTTTTGGCGGATTAGGTTTCTGAAAAACCGAATTTGGTTGATGTGAATGATTTGGATTTGGAAGATAATCTTGAATGGGAAAGCATTGACATGTCATTTGATGCATTAAATTTGAATGATAATGATGATGAAGTTCCTCTCAATGATGAGAATTTTATACCAAATAATCACTGGGGTCAGTGCAATTCTAGTGCGTATCCTCCAGTTGACGATTGAATTCCACGTTTTGTTTTTCCTTTTCTTTTAATTTTACTTGTATTTGATGTTTGTGTTAAATTCTATATATATAATGTAACTGTAATGTTTTTGTTTCAGGTTTAACATCTACTTGATCGTTTCTTCGTCATCAACTTTTTTTGTAAATTGTTTAAGGATATTTATTGTTTTTTATTGAATGTTTTGAATCTTTTGATGTAATATTATTTATTAAAATGATGAAATTGTATTATTGTGATATTTTAAATACTTTGTATTATTCTTAATTTCATATTTGTATAATGATGATTGTCTTTATTTCTATTAATTGTGATTATTATTTATTTGTGAAATATTTAAAAATTATTATTATTTCATATTAATTGTCATTGTTATTTATTATTATGATTTTTGAAAATAGGATTGATGTAAACAGTACACTAGTAAAGTATACAGTACAACTATACAATATATCAATGGACTATTTTGTAAATTTTAAAAATTTTAAGGACTATTTTATAAATTTAAAAAATTACCCGAAACAGTATCCGGTACTGACCAGTATCAGTACAGTACCGAACCAGAACACAATCCGGTACCGAGTCCGATACAGTATTCATAACATTGGGTTCAATCCGACCATTGTTCCATTAAAATCTAAAAGCTGCTTTGATATTATATATTTATTAATGTCCCAAAACTGGATTTCACTTCTCTTTGAATTGCAGCATTTCTTGAGCATCTCTTACCGCAGCTGCATGAACTTTAACCCTCTCTTATGGAGCTAGAACTTAAAAATGTCACAAGTCTGCTTTATAAGTGTTTATGTTCGTCTCCCCATCATCTTCCTCTGTCTCTTTTCATGGGTGGATGTAGGATTGTTATGTGTAATAAGTACATGACAGATGACTTTCAACCAAAAGCAGGAACTGTGAAATTGAGTAACTAAAGATTGAAGCATAAAGCAATGATACTTTTGTTTACTAAAGAAAGAAACAGATAGACAGGATACGGGGAAATATTTTCTTTCTCCCCTGGTACAAATAAAGCAGCAGACACATTTTGTACATGTATAACACAACATTTGAAAGGCTATTCAGGCCACTAAGGATCTGCTTGGCCTGCCATTTCCTCATCCTGAGACTCGTACTCATCTTCGCTCACTTCTTCATCACTTGATTCTTCTTCCGGGGCAGCTCCAATGTCCTCCGGTTTTGCATATTTCTCAGAGTACTCTAGTCAACATGAAAAATCTTGTTATGGACATGTGGACAAAAGTTCAAACACAATGACTAGTCCGTGTCCCTATCTTGGTTATACACATTGATCGAGTTCTGTACAACAGTCACAGTTATATCTCCCAAACGAACTCGTATCAATGTCAATACAAATCAATCAGACAGATGGGAGTGGTTGATCAATTCATACACAGGAAAACAAAAGAATAGCATTCTGTAGAATCCTCATCAAATGATAGCTGCATACCAATGCTTAAACAGCAGAACAGAGAGATTCTATCTTCCATTTTATCTTCTGCTTGCTAAGATGATAAACAGAGAAAATTAATGTCTTGCCATGAATCCTTTTGATAACAATGCAATTTGTTTGTTACCAAATCCATGGGATGTCGGTGCCCACAATTGTGAAATTGATTACGAATGAAGCACAATAAACAGAAATTGCAAGGGAAATCATTCAACATCCTCCTTCGCACCAGATTCATAGCATCTCAGTAAGGTGTGTTATCCCACGAGTTTAAGAAAGAAGCTCAATCTAACTCTCAATTTTGCATTTCAAACTATACCCAGATATGAAGAAATATGTGAAGTCTTACAGCTACAATTCTTTAAATGAGAGAATAATGATTATCAGCAAGCGGCAATTATCAACAATTAAACATCTATAACAAAGAAAATTTTTAGTTCTCAAATTTGATTAATCAACTTTCTGCTAATTGATCACTGATTGAGCTATTCAAGAAATCACAGGCTGAAAAACGAAGTAAGATTTAGATACTAAACAATGGCATTCATTGGGGAAGTTTTTAAACACGACTAAAATGGCTGCTGAAGAAACTGGAACACAACAAAAGAATCACTACCTTTAACTCTTTGCTCATAAGCGGATCGATCGCGCATCATCAGAGCTGCAGCCTCTCCATTCAATGGGTCTGATGGGTTTGGATACAAAAGAAGCTGTGGTAGAAATACTTCAAACACATTCACCAAATCTGGAGAACAATGTAGGTCAAACTTTGAGGCTTATAGATTGTGAACTATTCCAAATCTGTATTCTAAGTAGCTTCCATGTTCGTCTGGAAAAGCTTAAGGGGAGTCCTTACCAAACATAGGGCTCCAAGTTTGATTGATAACATCTAAACATACTGAGCCAGACCTGAAAGCAAAAGATTGTGAAAATCATCCACATAAATCATAAACTTTAGCTATGTCTTCTACAAAATATAGTTTTCTGGTAAAATTTTGATTACTCACATCTCATCAACATTTGGGTGATAGATCTTATTAACAAAGCCTATTGAGGGAGATTTATATGGATAAGAATCGGGTAACTCGACCCTTATCCTCCACACCCCTCCATGATAAGGACCTGTCATAGTTCATCGCAAAGAAGCAATCGGTAAAAATAAAAAAAAAAAGGTCCTTAACTCGCTGGACACAAATTAACTTCATTTCCAAAATGTTCTAAGCAAGTTTCAGCAGAAAGTTTAGAAGACAAAAAGGGCCAATCTGTTTAGATGGCTAAAAAAGGTCACGAAAATTGCAGATTGCATGAATCAAAAACCCCTTTTTATGCAAAACCAGCAAAACCATCACTGATACATAACAAATAAAACCATTTGAAGAAAACAAAAAGTAAGGAATAACAAAGACCCAAAAAAGGATATGCCTTGATTAGCTAAGGGATCCAAAGAAAAGACACAAAAATAAATAACTGAGACTTGAAGAAGAAAGAAAGAAAGAAAGAAAAAAGCTGAGTATCATGAAGAATTACTGTCGATTGGTCCATGGAAGTGAACATAGAACTCTTGCATGCCATCATTCATCATCTCAACCTTGTAATCACTCATCATCCTACAAAAATTTTGAACCCAGAAAAAAAAAACACAAAAAACAACAGTTAACAATCAAAACCAAAGAGTACTAAACAGAAAACGAAAGAACAAACCAAAAAAAAATATCAAAACTTGGTAAGAGGGTATTAGAGAATTAACAATTTCATCAAATCCATCTCTCTGCGTTTGCTTGGGGACGACATGGCTGACTGACTGACTGACCCCTTTCCTCTGTCTGCTCTTCTTTCTCCTTTTCTTTCTTCTCCTTATCCTCTTCACTTGCCCACAGACAAAAGAGAGAGACTTTGATATAGAGAAAAAAACTAATTAGAGAAACAAAGAAAGCGGCTATGGACAGGCACAGACACCACGAGTAGAACCCAACAAACAAGTAGTCGGATAAAATGTCTCAAAAGGTGAGCTTAAGGGTCAGGGATGGATTTTTATTTTTTAACTTCTTCTTTATTTATTTATGAAATAATTTTTAATTTTTTTTATTCACTGTCTTAATTTTTAAAAATTTTAATTGATTGATTAATAATTAATAAATAAACATTAGCGTAATACTTAATTGACATATTATATCATCAAATGTAATTTTTAAAGTGAATTGTTAAAATTTAAAAAAATTAATTATTTTTATAGTTATGGGTTCCTCTCGTAATTATTATAAGAATTTCAATTGCTTATAAAATATATTCTTCAAATAAAATATTTAATAAAACAAAAATTTAAAGTTAAATGATAATTATTATCATCATAACAACCAGTTGAAATTTTGCTAAGGCGCGAAGTCTGGAAAGATTCAATAGTACGTAATTTTACTTTTACCTAGTCAAAAGACTGTTTCTGATAAACCCACATATAATGGTAACGGAAATACTAAAAAATTATAAATTGATTTGCATACAAATTTAAAGAAACATTATCTTATATTTAGATTATAAATTCAATACTTAAAACACCATTGAAAAATTCTAAAAACATAATGTTGTATTTATAAAAAAATCATGGCAATTTGAAGAGTAAAATTCTATTTTAATTTTCATATTTAATAGCCTTTTTTGTCACAACACGTTAATTTTTTAAAGTATTAATAAAATTTTGAATAGTTGTAATTACTTAAAAATATTTACTTTAAATAAATGATTTAATAAGTTCAAATTTTAAAAATAAACTATAGATTTTATTTAAATTATAAAATAAAAATAAAATCTTAATCGATCTCCAAGCTTATTTAATTGATTATTATCTCATAATTAAGCAATAAAAAATTCCTGCCACGTGTTTATATATGTTTAACTTTTTATTTATATTTATATAATAACAAGACATGCCTTGTACACTTCCAAGATTCCTCACTTACGGAAATAAAAGATATATTCCTGTTTTATAATTTAATTTTTTTAAAAATATCTTATTTTAGATTTCAGTTAAAAAATAATAACAATATGGAAACGTGGTGTTAAATAATCAAATATCACTAATATTTAAATTAATAATTATAATAAATTATTAAATTAAGTCACATTTAATTATTTTAGTTGCATTTTAAAATTTTGATTTAATCGTTAAGTAGAAAATATGTGCTTCAATTCCAACATTTTCTCCCATCACTTGGCTTTGATTTTGTAAGAGCTTCATGAATAGAAAGGTGACAGAGCCATTCATGCAGTGACAGAGCCAGAAATTTAAGATAGGAGGGTCTAAATATTTAATTTTTTTAAATATTGGAGGGTCCAGTGCACCACTGAACCTTAAATAACTCCGTCTTTATGTATATATATATAAATTAAAAATTAAAAATTTTTAAATTTTGGAGGGCTCAGTATACCATTAGCCCCCACATGACTCCGTCCATAAATTTATGTTTAACTGACATTGAAGGGAATGATTTTTTGAAAAATTAAAAGCTAATTCAAAATTTTTTAAAATTAAAAAAAATTCTATATCTTTATTAAGTATATATACTAAGAACGAACGGTATGAATTTTAACATAACAGTTGGTATCATGTTATATTGACAATCTCGAATGGTCTATCTTTATTATTATTCTCCCTCTCTCAAAGTAGCAGAAAGTTGCCGTCGACTTCCGTTCCTTTTTCACCGTCGACAGGCATTTCACCGTCATCATCACCTCTACCATCACCTGCCTCATCTGCCAATATATATTTGTGTGCGTGTGAAGGAGGGAGAGAGAGAGAGAGAGGGATGAAATCAAATCTACACCGTGGAATATGGAGATAGACGCACACGTTAAGGATTCCAACAACACATGGAGCTCTAAATTTAATGGGCGGCCAAGAAGAAACAAGTCGATGGATTTTGACAATACCATTCTCTATAAAGCGCGTGGGGTATATACGTTACATGGAATATATTATATATATTATATATGTAGTTTGAGTGCATGCATTCACTCTTACGAAGATTGGACCTTAGTGGCCTCATTAGTAAAAGTTGGAATCTTGAGTTGAAGTTTTGGACTTTATAGATTTTGTGTTTATTTTCAATTATTATTAGTTGGATTGGATCAAATAGTTTTAATGAAAATTAGTGATTTATAAGTTATTATATTTATCAAAATTATATTAAAGTTCTTTTTTGTGTTTTTTAATTAGTCTAAATATTTTTCTTTGTAAAATTTATCCTTTTAGTTATTTTATTTATCTATTTTTAATTGCGTTTAGTATTATTTACTTATTTAATTACTTACTTTTATTTTTATTTTCTGTTCACGTAGTTAATTGTTTATGTATATGATTATTATTTTCTATTAACCCTTTATGAATTTACCGAAAACAGTCTCTTTATTAGGTATAAATAAGATTATGTAATTTTAAACTTTTGCAAACTCTATATCTTAGTAAAAATTCTATTGAAATATTATCGTTGTTGTCGTGTAAAGTTACGGTGGAAAAATAATAATTACAAGTCTCGGGTCATATACACAAAAAGATTAGATTTTTTAATAATATTGACAACAACAACAATCAGTAGGAGTCCCTTTGATATGTTGAGGTTTGGGTGAATAATGTTGAAATACTAATAATGAAACTACCATTTCATTTTAACTTTCCTCTAAATGATATAACAAAAGCTTTGGTCCCCTTTGGTGGGATTGAAGAAAGAAGCAAGTAGAGGAAGACTTTCCTTGAACCCTATAATGTATAGCATAGAATATAAAAAGAGTGCCGTGAAAGAGTTACTTATCTTTGCCCAATACACATTGGAAAAGCGACAAACGCTTCACATGGAAGGATCGTAAGCCAAAGAATTCACATTCACAAACCCTAAAGTTTATATGTATCTCTTAATCAGAAGATCAATATATAGTATTTATTTAACTCATACTTCACAAGACGGATCAAGCCTCGGACCTGATTTTTTTGAAAAATAAGGCATCGTATAAAGATTGGGCTCAGATTACCAATATCAACCTAATTTTTATAAACAAAACGACGTCATTTTTACTTTTCAATTTAGAAAAAGTTCAGTCCCAACAGTTGGATCCGACTTAACCCATTATTATCACGAGATTTAGAGATATATTTCTCATTAGGTTAATGATTTCACAATGGATGTGATTGGATATATAATAAATATATTATTAACTTTTAAAAATTATCACCAGCTTCAAAAAAATTTAATTTGCAATTCGAGCATCGTAAAACCTAATTTAATTGTTGGTTTCGAATTAAGATTTACAAAATTTGCAAACTGATTTAAATTCAATAATTCTTAATTTTTAGAAAATTGAGATATTTGTTTGAGTGATTAATTCATTAAATTACTTAATTAATATTTTAAATAATAATAATTACAAGGTTTTCGTTAAAAAAGAAAGTATTGAAATCCTATAATTTTATTATAACATGGGGAAGGGTTTTTGTTTTTTTTTTAAAACAAAGTCAATATCAATAGCATTACTCAAATAGTTAGGGGTAAATCCCAACTACAACGGCTAGCATATAAATGTGAGACTCTTGCTAAATTATGAGCCTCGACATTGGCTTGCTTACGAACTCAACCAACCTTGATGTGAGGTCTGGTGTGTAATAATTGCTTACATTCTAAAATGACTATACCAAAACATGGGGAAGGGTTAGGTAACATGTCAAATGGTTCATATGATTAGGCAACTTTTTCCTAACAGTTTTGGTTATCTAATTGTAAATCAGTAATTTAATAATTTAGGGGACTTCTTGATCTACACTTAACAAACTTACGTACGGTACTTAAGCAACAATAATTAACTAGAGATTAGTAAGAACTAATAATACGTACACGAGTCTAAGACTTACCTGGCCTTCAAATTCAAAATTTATCTCAACGACCAAACTCAAAAGCTTCCAATCTGTCCTCCTCACCTAAACCTAGAGATAGCAAATGGGCTCTGACCCGACCCACCCAAAGTTCAATACTTTTTAGCAAAATGACATTATTTTGCTAAAAATAATGTCATTTTTATATTTTTAATTAAAAAAATAGTTCAGGCAAGGCCTAATTGGGTTCAAGTTCAAGCCTATTATCTTATACCAGATCTGTTTTTGGGCCGGGGCTGAGCCCTGATAGTAACGGACGAGTCAGATTATTTAAATAAGGATGACAATAAGTTAGTCTTGGCTTAACATCTCTACTTAAACCGGTGTAATGTAATAAACAAAAGTATTTATTTGTTGGGTTAATTACTCTATATCTATAATTTGGGTTCGATCTAAACCAATTAGAAATTAATTGATTTGGTCTATGTTATATTAGATTTTCATTCAATATCAAACAAGTTCAAGTTACACCCGAACCAGATGAATTGAAATAACGAGCTTCGAACTACCCATTTGAGAGGTCTAAATTATCTCGATTCGGTTCAACCCGACTTATTAACATCCTTACTTGTAATTTGTTTTTTTCTTCATTTCATTTCTTATATTTTAAAATTTATCATTTAATTCCATAATACTATTTAGTTAACATACATATTAATTTGTCAGTTTTTCATTTATTTGTGCCTCCTAAATGAGATTATATTAAAACTTAAGAATAAAATACTGCATTGTTTTAAATAAAAATAGATGAAAAATTAACAAAAGATGACAAAAAATTGTATAATAAGCAAATGATAGCATTAAAATAAGTAATAAATTTCAAAAGAATTAACATAAAAGAAATTACAAAATCTAATTTATTTAACCCTTATTCATCAGGTTTTATAAAAAAAGAGAGGGTATTATGTAACAAATTCCTTGTTGTATCATAATTACAATGTATCTTTTCATATCACACCAAAGACATGATTCATAATAAAAAATTTTGGCATATTAGAATATAGATAAAAGATCTCACTTGGAGAGATCTTTATAGTTCTCTTAAATCTTTTAAATGTTTTCCTTTGAATCTTTTGTTTTATAATTAATCTTCTTTTTTGATTACGTAATACTTCCCTTTTAATTTTTTAGCCTGAAAAGTATTTTATTTAGTCTAATTACTTTCTTGTAATGATTGGTTTAATCTATTCCTATACTTAGTATTTTCTTTGATTGATGTATTTATTTACCTATTTTATTTTTTATTATTAATCATTACCATATTTTATATGTTTTGTATTATGTATTGCATTACATATTTTTATATTTTGATTTATACATATTAATTTATATTTTGTACTATTATTATTTTACATTACGTATGGGTCTATTAGAAATAGTATCTCTGTCTAATAGACTTAATTATTCTCTATCTTTTGTCTTCTTTCTTCAAGAAAAGATAGCCATGAACAGTTAAAATATGATTTTTCTTATTTAAAGAAAACTAAAACTCTATTTGTAATTCTGAGAGATTTTGTTCTAAACCTCAATTTTAGTTTTTTTACTCTTCTATTTCATAGTTAATTAATATTGATTGACCAAACAGATAATTCCGTATTAATTATTCTATTTTTTATTTACGAGTTCAATGATTTAATTATAACTAATTGATACAAATAGCAAATAAATTATTTATTTATTTACATATTTTATATTATGATAAACAAGAAAACTAAATTAAACAATTTCAATTATTTAATTTAACATTTAATCTTTTTTATTAAACTTATTGCTATTATTTAATTAACATGATATATTATTATACCCAATAAATTAATGATAAATTTTAATTTAGATACTAAGATTGAATCAATTAATTTTGAAAATTTGAAATTTACTATAACTATTTCAAAGTAAACGCTTGAGTTGTAAGAATTTATTATTTTCATATCAATCATCATAGTTGTTCAACTGGATGAAATCTTTTGCTTAAATAAGATTTAAGTAAAATTGAAAATTTCACTTTTATACTTGATAAATTTATTTTAAAAACATGAACATCTTCTGCAGTTTAAAAAAATTAGAAAAACCCTAATAATCTTTAAAATTATCAAAAAATTTCCTAATATTCAATTTTTTTTTTTAAAAAACCTTCTTTTACCCTGGGATAAAAATTATCAATAAAATTTGAACCTCAAACATAAACTAATCAAATGGTAATTCAACACAACTATTAAATTCGATTGAAATAACTAAATTTGATATAAATAAATAATTTATTATAATTATTTTTAGTTATTAATTTAATCGAATATGTTAAATTGAGTTAGATATATTTAATTATTCCATGTTTGATATTTATATTACGTGTCTGTTTAGATGAGCTTTTAGGAAGTCAATAAGCACTTTTCTCCACCACAAAAATCTTTTTAAAAAAAATGGGTGCTTAGTTGTAAAATAAAAAGGACTTTTCTAATAGCTATGACTTTTTTGGCAGAATTTCTTAAAAAGCTATATTTTGGCTGCTAAAATATAACTTTTTAAGAAGCTCAAATTTGAAGCTTCTAAAAAAAATACTTTTTCAAGTAAATTTTTTAAATCAATTAGTGAGTCTATTTTTTAGTCCCTTTTGTCCTTATGTTTTACACATAATTTTCATAATACTCACAAATTAATCTTCCTGTTTATTATGTATTTAACTTTTTACTCAATTTGGATATTTATTTTGGGATTTATATAATATTATTTGACTTTTTTATATTTTAATATTTATTTTTGTTATTAATTTACTTATGCTATAATCTATATAAAAGATTTGGTTAGATATGTTTTCATTTATGTCTCATATGATTTAAAATTATATAATAATTAATATATTGTGCTTTGTATATTTTTAATAAACTTTAAATAATTTTTATATGTATAAATAATTTTTATTACAAAATAAAATATAGTTAAAATTAAAAGTACTTTTTATTTTTATATTGCCAAACAATTTACTATATGAAACTCATTCAAAAAAGTTTTTCTTTTAAATAACAATCAAACAATCAACGGCTTCTTAAAAGAGTTCTTCTCATAAAAGATATACAGAAAAAAAAACTCTACTGACAAAAGCTCTACTAATATAAGCTCCACCAATCAGAAGCTACATGTATTTCATCATTATTTTTTAAATGAAATCTAAGGAATTTTTTTTCTAAAAAATTAAAAGCTAGAATGAATTTTTTGAAGAATTTTAAAGAACAAAGGGGTTTTCTAAAATTTCTTAAACTGCATTATCTTTTACCTTTACTAGTAATTTTGAGGGCTTCGACACATTTAAAGGTCTCCTATAATTTTAAAAACTTCACAAAGACTCCCGACTCCCGAGTCTTTAAAATTTTTAAAAAAAGTCTTCCAATTTTTACTTTTCTACAAATTTTATTTAAAAAATAACGATAAAATATATACAACATAAACATCACACATGGACCGGTAAAAAACTCCAAACATATTAAATTTAAATCAAACTAATTAAACTCTGTTGAGATATGGAGCCTGATAAAATATATAGGACTTTACACTAGGCCCACGTTTCGCAGTGGAGGTTCGGGGGCGCCCCCGAGGTGAAATATCGTTATGCTTTTGTATTCTATTCTCCTAGTGTATTGTTGTATCGAAAACATTCACAGTGAATAAAGAAACCCTAGCCGCCCGTGGACGTAGCCATATTTTGGTGAACCACGTAAATCTGTGTGTTCGTTTTATTTTCTGCACTGTTCTTTGATTATTGTGATTGATCGTCCATAACAACTAGTATCAGAGCCTTGTTTCATATCATAACAATCTGAAAAGATGGAAAGCGCGAAGTTTCAAATTGAGAAATTTGATGGAAATGATTTTGGTTTTTGGAAGATACAGATGGAAGATTATCTATATCAGAGAAATCTCCATGAACCCTTGTCAGGGATGAAGCCAGAAACCATAAGACAGCAGGTTTGGGATCTTAAAGATCGGCAAGCGCTAGGGTTGATTCGTTTGTCATTGGCGAGAAACATTGCCTTCAACATCGTTAAGGAGACAACAATTGCAGGAGTACTAAAGGCGCAGTCTAACATGTACGAAACACCGTCAGCTATCAATAAAGTATATTTGATGTGTCGCTTGTTCAATCTGGAGATGTCTGAAAGTGGATATGTCGCAGATCATATTAATGAATTTAATATGATTATCAGTCAATTGAGCTCTGTTGATATTAATTTTGATGATGAGATTAGAGCCCTAATTTTGATGTCCTCTCTACCCGAGTCGTGGGATACTATTGTTTCCACAATTAGCAGTTCGCGTGGGTCTGAGAAGCTAAGGTTTGATGAAGTCCGAGATGTTGTCTTGAGTGAGAGCATTCGCAAAAGAGAAATCGGGGATTTGTCTAGTAATGCACTCAGTGTCGAGGGAAAGGGCAGGAGTAAGTCGAAGGGAGGCCACAGTAAACATGGTCGATCGAAATCAAAAGGGCAAGAAAAATCTCAAGGCAGAAAGGAGGTCACTTGTTGGAACTATGGTGAAAAAGGACACTTCAAGAAGGACTGCCCTACACCTAAGAAGAAGAAAGTTCAGAAGAAAAATAAGTCTCATAAAGATGATGATTCTGTATGTTCTGCGGAAGACATTGGAGATGCTTTATTTCTCAGTGTGGACCAGGACTGAAGATTAAATGCTTAAGGTCTGATAATGGTAGAAACTATGATTCTACATAATTAAAGAAGTTCTGTGTTGATGAGGGAATCAGGTGTACCAGGACAGTTCCTGGCAAGGCAAGACTGAATGGGATTGCTGAAAGGATGAACAGAACATTGAATGAGTGAGCAAGAAGCATGGGGTTACATGCTGGACTGCCAAAAACGTTTTGGGCAGATGCAGTGAGCACAGCAGCATACTTGATAAATAAAAGCCCCTCAGTTTCTTTGGGTTTCAAGATGCCAGAAGAGGTCTGGTCGGGTAAGGATGTCAACCTTACTCAGCTGCGGACTTTTGGGTGTGCTGCCTATGTTCATGTTGATCCAGAGAAGAGAGACAAGCTTGATGCAAAGGCTTTGAAGTGCTATTTCATTGGGTATGGTTCGGATCAGTTTGGATACAGATTTTGGGATGACAAAAATAGGAAGATCTTGAGACATTGTGATGTGACAATTGATGAGAATGTCCTATATAAGGACAAGTTTGGGGTGCGATCTGAAGATGCAGCATAAGTGGGAGCTGAGGTTCAGTTGTCTGAAAATCCAAAAAATATTGTTGCAGAACTAGAACAGTAGCCAGCATGGACGGACCCCCCCACTTGCCCCCACTGACTCCAAAACTTTTACATAAAAAATTATTAATTTAAATTTTTAACTCATAAAAAAATCAAAATTTTGCCCCCACTAAATTTTTTTTTGGCTTCCAGTGAAATTTTGCCCCCACTAAAATTTTTTTTTTGATCCGTCCCTGGTAGCCAGTCACACTTGAACTAGTGTTGAGGAGATCTACCAGGGTTATCAGGCCACCAGAAAGGTATTCACCATCCTTGCATTATTTGTTGTTGACTGATGGAGGAGAACCAGAATCTTTTGATGAGGCCTTGCAGGTGAAGGATTCAATCAAGTGGGAACAAGCCATGGATGATGAGATATGGTCACTTGAGAAGAATGACACTTGGGAGTTAACTGAGTTACCTGCAGGGAAGAAAGCTCTGTTGAACAAGTGGGTCTACAGGATCAAGAATGAAACTGATGGTACAGTTAGGTTCAAGGCTCGATTGGTGGTTAAGGGATATTCACAAAGGAAAGGTATTGATTACACTGAAATCTTCTCTCCTGTTGTGAAGCTAACTACAGTCAGAATCTTGCTAAGTATTGTTGCAGCAGAGGACTTGCACCTTGAACAGATGGATGTAAAAACAGCATTTTTACATGGAGATCTGGAGGAAGAAATCTACATGCAACAACCTGAGGGATATGAGGTTCCTGGCAAGGAACACATGGTATGTAAACTCAAAAGGAGTTTGTATGGATTGAAGCAGGCTCCAAGACAGTGGTACAAGAAGTTTGACTCCTTCATGTTCAGAAATGGTTTTCACAGGAGTGAAAAGGATCAGTGTTGTTACATCAAGAAGTTTACTGACTCCTTTGTTATTTTACTTCTGTA
>JANKOD010000009.1:19236130-19248971 GCA_026284645.1 Erythroxylum acuminatum | reverse complement strand
AAATTAAGAATCATAACATTTTAAGATATAATGTTACCATAGATAGGTATTTTATAACATATTGTCAAAAGTGTTACCGTCTAGTGTTACTGTATGTCATTTTTGTTGTAGTGAATCTTAAAGGGAGGCTGTCATTAGAGTTTGAGATGAAAGATTTTGGTGCAGCAAAGCAGATTTTAGGGACGAGGATTTCTCGAGACCAGTCTGCTGGAATTCTAAATTTGTCCCAGGAGCAATACATTGAGAAGATGTTGTCCAAGTTCAAAGTTGATGATGCTAAGACCAGGAGTACACCTTTGGCTAACCATCTCAAATTGTCAAAGGAGCAATCACCCAAAACAGCCGAGGAACGTGAGCATATGGCAAAAGTACCTTATGCTTCTACAGTTGGGAGTCTGATGTATGTTATGGTCTGCACTAGGCCTGATATAGCACATGCAATGGGAGCTGTGAGCAGATACATGTCAGATCCAGGGAAAGAACATTGGGAAGCTGTGAAGTGGCTTTTGAGATACTTGAAAGGAACGGTTAGGACCTCACTTTATTATGGGAATGACAAAGTAGTACTAGAGGGTTTTGTTGATGCTGATCTTAGTGGAGATGTGGATTCAAGCAAGAGTACATCTAGGTATGTCTACACTATAGATGGGACAGTAGTGAGCTGGATGTCTAAATTTTAGAAGTGTGTCTCTATGTCATATATAGAGGTTGAATATGTTGCAATAGTGAAAGCTGGTAAGGAGATGATATGGTTGACTGATTACTTGGAAGAGTTGCACAAGAAGTAATATAACAAGGTTCTCTTCACTGATAGTCAGAGTGCCATACAGTTGGTGAAGAACCCAGTAAATCATTTTAGAACTAAGCACATCTGACGCAGGTATCATTTCACTCGCAGCTTGGTAGAAGAAGGTGAGATGTGTTTGAAAAATATTGATGGTGCTAAGAATCTAGCAGACATGTTGACTAAAGATTTGGATGCTGGGAAACTTGAGCTGTGCAAGGCCTCAGTTGGTCTTCTATTATAGCGTGGGAGATGTTGCGGCTAGGTGAGTGTGTTGGGTATATTAGCATGGAGAATGAAGATAGTTGGATTGACTGGATCAATCTCCAAGTGGGAGATTTGTTGAGATATAGAACTTGATGAAATATATTAGACTTTACACCAGGCCCACGTTTCGCGGATTCAACTTAGTGTATCGTTATGCTTTTGTATTCTATTCTCCTAGTGTATCGTTATGTTTTTGTATTCTATTTTCCTAGTATATTGTTCTATCAAAAACATTCACAGTGAATAAAGAAATCCTAGCCGCCTATAGACGTAGCCATATTTTGATAAACCACGTAAAT
Source organism: Erythroxylum acuminatum (assembly GCA_026284645.1). Classification (NCBI taxonomy): domain Eukaryota; kingdom Viridiplantae; phylum Streptophyta; class Magnoliopsida; order Malpighiales; family Erythroxylaceae; genus Erythroxylum; species Erythroxylum acuminatum. Next base: position 19,247,621 of record JANKOD010000009.1, on the reverse strand, counting down.
CTGCGTGTTCGTTTTATTTTCTACACTGTTCTTTGATTATTGTGATTGATCGTCCATAACGAACTCAATATAAATTAATAATTTATTATAATGACCTTAAATTATTAATCTAAATTAATTTTCATTGAGTTTAAAAGTTAAATTAGATTATTAATATTTAATTAATCCGTATATAATATTCATATCACATGTACTTTATCATTATTTTTATTTTAAGTCACGGACAAGCCTACAAAACTAAGACCATCATCTTGGCCTCAAAACACAAGTATGATGTAAGATTGGCAAAACAATTTGGGTTCTGTTCGAATCAATCTAAACTTAACGAATATAGTTTATTTTAATTGTGATTCGAACCAAACTTAAGCTAAAAAGGACATTTTTTCCAGACCTCAAAACCGAATTTTCATTGATTCAAGCTAGATTCGACTTTCACGACATGGTCCAACCTGAAGTAATTCAATCAACCAATAACAAATAATCTATGTTCAATTTAAAACATAGTTTGGGCCGCACAAAATAATGCCTCGAGCCCTGCTCATCCTATTTCAATCCACATATGATTAACCTCTATGCATGATATTATCCATGAACCAGTTGCATATTCCTCCTAAAATGAGAGATTACTAAAATGGAAATGCCAGAAAGCAAGACCGATAAAAATCCTCCTATCAAATGCATTGTAGATGAGGGAATGAATCACAGAAAATTATCTTCTCTGGCATTTAGTGTTCCGTGATCCTTTCCTTCAGCTCTAATTAAGTTAGCTTTGTCACCAAGAAGCAATTCAGCAGGTTACTCGAACCTTTTAACATTTTAAGCTCCTGACAAAATCTAACTTAAATAAAGCTGATTAATAGCAATGCAACTTACTTGAACTACACCATCAAAGAAGGTATGCTTCCCAATGTTAAACATTGGTTGGAGAAAACTTAATTACGCTTCTTGAGGCAGTTCAAAACTTAAAAAGAGTTGCTACAACTCTTTTTCCAGTTAGCAAAACCACAGAAAAAAGTAGCTATCATGGGAATTTCTTCTTTTACGCAAAATTCTATTTGACATTTTTACGCACCTTTCTACCGGAGCCTATGAGTGAGCCAGGTGACTTGGCGGATCCATGCCTGGAACCATTAGTTACCGATACACACTCTGAATCATTACCATCATCATCATCGTCATCATCATCACTGTTTATATTACCTGGTGAAAACCTGTTCTGTTTAGCTCTTCGTTCCAAAAGAAATACGTTATAATAATAGCTCACTAAATCTTCCAGCCTCTTAGTAGGAAAAGATTTCACTATCTCATCCCAGAAGCATGAAGGATTGGACCTCACTATTGTATTGAACTTCTTCTCTTCTGCTTTGGTCCAGGTAAGTCTAACCTCTTCCCCCATCTTGTTAAATCCCAATTGAGTGAAAGCTATCCCCAGCTCTTGCTTCACCCTCAATTTGCTCTCAGTAGCATGAAACTTAACACATTCAGTGGATTTGGGCACTTTACAACCACATGAATCTTGCCTTCCCTTACCAATGGGGTCCCTTTTAACAATAAATTTGCTCTCTACCTTTTCCAGTGGCCAAATCTGTGTTCCAAGCCACTTTATATCAGTTTCAGAGACCACACCTGTCCATTCTGGTACTTCAGCCTGAAAATCTGGTCCCAAAGGAATTATATTTTCAATTGGAAGGCCAAGCACTGGATGCTTAGTTAAGAAATCATGACTGATCCCTTCTGAACAATAGCCAACTTCACTTCGAGTGGCTGAGGAAGCTGACTTCGAGGAAGACTGTCGTTCATGAGCCTCCCTTAGAAATAGCTTCTTGCTACACCTCAATCTCTCTCTGAAATTGTATCTGGATCCAACGTGATCATCATACATGGTTGGATGCATCTTCTGATTTTTCTACATCGGAATAGAACGTAACTTTCCTTTTGTAAGAAGAAATTTCTATCAAAGATATATCTACACAAGAATGCCAATAACCTTGAACATGTAACAATCATGTAACAGAGTTGAATAACATGGTCCACTTATTAGCCTGTGCATGTTGACAAAAAAAAAATAGAAAAGCTAAATTCAATGCAATCACACATGAGAAATATGTCCTTTCCACAACTCCATCATTTCAGCATAAACTAACTTTAGTAAGTCAAATAATGGATTCATATTACACACACACACACACACACACACACACACACACACACATAACTTGTTAAAATAATAAAGAACAAGAAGCACAACTCCACGCATGGAAGAGAAGCATGCAACCAACCAAACTCTAATAAAATGTGAGCAAATAAGAGCTGAAATACCTGCAAAGATCGTTCTGCACTTGAATCAACATTTCTTTTCAGGAACAGTGCCTCCCGTAACAGCAATACCTGTTTCCAGAACTCCTCATTGCCAAATGAGTTCCACTTTGACCTCTCTGGTATTGGCACAACTTCAGGATCACATGGATCCCTTGCAATCCCAGTAATCCAATTCAATATCTTGTACATGGACTCCCTTTTCCTCTTGCGTGAGGAACTAAATTCCTTAGTAATGCTTAACTCCAATTCCAAAATATTTTCGCTGCTTTCATCACACTTATTGACTTCATCCATTTCCATCACCACACTCTTCTCATCTTCATTGCAAACTTCCTCACTTTTCCTTAAATAGGAATCTGGATTTTCCACATTGTCATGGGTTTTCTCATCCCCACCAGTAAAGGAATCCATTTCACTGCTCTTTATCACATCATTGCTCATTGTGCTAACTTCAATCGAATCAACAACACTCTTTGCGGAATCTAAAAAAGAAGACTCTTCGTCATCAACATCACACTTCTCACTTTCACATGACTCAATTATAGTATTAGTATTCAAATTTAACTCAGATTTCAACTCCTTAAACTCGGCCCCTAATTCCATCGTAACACCACAAAAACTCGTGCTGCTGCTATCACAAGACTTGGCTTTCAAGTCCTTATCATCAACAACTCTCCCCACCCATTTCTCTAAAGCATCTGAATATTTCATATAAACCAATTTCACAGAAGATGCGAGAGTCAATCCCAAGCCAGACTCTTCAGCCACCATATCCCATGTCCCATTCTTACAAACAGCATCATATCCACCCTTATCTCTCACGACCGCGAAAAGATTAACCAAATCCACATGATGGCCCTTTCCAAACATTGGATAGATTGTCCAAAAACCACCGTCAAGCGCACACACCCCTTTCAAGAACGATTTACAAAGTCAGTGAACCCGCATTTAAACTTACTATCAGTTTGTATACGAACACTGCAACATTTTGGAACTCATTAGGCTCCAAACTTTTTACTGGGGTTTTAACGCCAATCTAGTTCACATCCATCATCCACATTTATCAACCAAAAAGTCATTTAAACCCTAATTCCAAACCCTAAAAACAAGTTAATCATCCTCTTCTAATCCTCACAACAAAACCTGTAAAGAAGTGAAAATTGTCACTAAAAAACCCCTAATGGGTTCAAGTAAGTTAGAAATCAAGCATCTTGTTAAGAACAGCAACAGCGTTCTTTGGCGGGAAAATGATCGATTTAGGGTTTTGAACTCCATAGAAGAATTCTCATCCCGCGTCTCTAAATGTAGATTATGAAAAAGAAAATAGTAAAGGGACTAGAATAGAAATTTTGAACAAATACATACCCAATTATTCAAACATTCATAAAGAGTATTCCTTTCTCTTTTAGGGACTAGAAAAGCAAATAGAGAAAATAGAGAAACATACCAGAAATTTTGTGGGTACCTTCTCTTTTTTCTTTTTCTTACCCTTTTGCCCTCTCTTTTTTTTAATATTTATTTTAAGGACTCTTTAAGAGAGTGAGAGAGGAATTGAAAATAGAGGTGTAGATTGAATTGAGAGGGCATGGAAGACACCTATTTATAGTGCTCATGATGGACTAACCATAGTTAATTTTGAAGCATAGGGTTGGGTTAAGGTTTTGGTTGATTGTTGAGAGATTGGAGATGGTGTGTAACTTTTAGAGGAAAAATATTTAAAAAATATATATCTCTTAATGTTTTTGTTCATTATAAATATTATGTTGGATTTGGAAAACCTAATTTAAATGGTATTTTTTGGTTTTATTATTATTTATTTATTTATTTTAACATATTTTTTCTAAGTTTATAATTCTTATATGACTTCTTTTATTATGTTTTGTTAGTGTATCATTTATTTATAACTTAAAAGTTATGTACTTTATCTTTTTAGATCAAAAAATTGACTGATGAAACTTAAAAATTATATTGAATTTAGCAATATTTTTATGTCCAAGTCTTTATAAATTACTCATCATCATCGTCAATACCCGCTAAGTTGCAAGATCTTGAGAGGTCTGATAGTATGTAGTTTTATCTTTATATTGAAAACGACGTCTCTACTACATAGAGGTGAGGCTGTGTATTATCAAACCTCTTCAAACTTTACATTTTAGCGAAACTCTCACTGTGTCGTTTTTGAAATATCTTTATATTTATTATAGTTTATACTTTTTAAGATATTTTTCACAATAATTTAATAAGAGGCTGGTAGGTGTTGATAAGCTGGATGTAAAGGATGGCTTTTAAAAGTAAATGGAGAAGAAATTGTGCTCGTTTCAAATTTATACTTGGTGATTAAGGAAACTCTTGGTTTATTATAATGAGTCTATTTATTTTTAACGATTATTATAAATCTTTAACTTATATATAAATTTGAAGTATTTCGTGAATAGATAAATTATGTGGACAATAATTGATAGTTTTTAGTGAAAATCACTGCTAAATAAAAAAAATATTTTAAAATTTGTGCCTTTATTTTATATTATTAATATTTTGTTGAATACGCAATCTTACTAAAAGAGATAAAGTCTAAAACGTGATGATAAGAGACAAATTGAAAATGACTAATATCAATGAAAAATTAAGAAAGACAAGGCTTAAGTAGTTTGAAAATATTAAGAAGAGATATTCTGAGGCTCTAGTGAGAAGATGCGAGAAGATTGTACTTAAGAACTGCACGAGGAAAAAAGGAAAACCTTGAAGAAATGAGGGGAGGTGATAAAAAATTAATTGGCTCTGTTGACTTACCGAGGATGTGACCCTCAATAGAAAACTACGGTGTACTAAGATATGGATAAAAAATCTCACATAGAAAGATCCTTCACTTTTTTACAAGTTTTTTAAACATTTTCTTTCGAATCTTATATCTTGTATTTAACCTGAACTTTTAATAATAATACTTAACTCTTAGTTATTTAACCTAAACATTTCCTTAGTCTAAACTGTAGCTTGTAATGACTTGAATGTTTCATTTATTTGTTTATCTTCTTTCTTATTTGTGTATTTATTTACTTATTTTAGCTTTTACTTTTTTGTTGTATCGTTCTATATTTATTTTATTAATTATTTTTATATTTCTATTTGTACATTTTTTTTAATAATAAATAGTAATAATTTATATTTTTCCACTTGAGTCTGTCAAAAATAGTCTCTCTAATAGTTATAGTTGAAACTGCGTATTTTTTAACCTCTCCATGCCCTAGATTAAGCGGGACTTTTACTAAGATATTATTGTTGTTGTTGACCACTTATATTCACTTATCACTAACCGTGTAACTATTTTTTAAAGATATATTTTTATGATTTAATAATTTTTTACTTTATTCCTTTAATTTTTAAACTTATCAAATTTTTGTATATTTTATTATAAATTAAAGAAGACTGCAATTACTGTTAAGTATTTCTTATAAAAATTACAACTAAAAATGTAATTTGCATCTCAAAGTTTTACAAAAACCTAAATAAATCTCTAGCATTATCTATGGTACTACTATGCATCATAATATTACTAAAATAATACACATTGCATAATACTTATCGCATCCTAAAATTGATAACAGCATTTATTTAGACATTTTGTGAAATGTTAAAACGAAAATAACACTTTAAAAATATTATTTTTAAAATCACATTAACACCTAATAAGTTCAAAAGATTCTCTGTTCAAATCTCTTTACTTACGCTCTCTCAATTGAGCCTGTCGTGCAGGATTTGTCTAGTGCGGAGTACCCAGTTGACGTGATTTGCAAGCTATTGCATTAATCTGGAAGTTTGCCTAATACACATTCAATAGATAGCGGCTACGAGTTCCTCCGTTTAAAAAAAACTTATATATAAAATGAGATCATTAACTATATAAGGTATTTGACCCTTTTAATAATCAAGTGTGATATTTTTCCATACTGATACTTGGATAAGAGAGAAAACTTAATTCTTGTTAACTCCCGTTTACAAAGAAAATAAAGAAGGATAATAAATTATAAAATTCTATGACCTCCTTGCTTTTACTTTAGTTTTTGATGATTAAATATGATTGAATTTTTAGTTTTCGTTGTTATTTTTATTTTCTTTCAATTCTCATATCTTATGAAAATTATAAATTTTGGTTTTTGTTTTCTATTCCTTTTTTTGGGTCATAATCTGATTTACCATGAATTACACATATATTATTTAATTATTTACTATTAATTAACAATACGAATTATTTAATTCATTTATTCATAAAATTAATTTATCTTTTAAGTTTTATCTAATATTCAATTATTATCAGTAATTAAAATATTCTTACATTTTAAAAATAGGAAATAAAAAATAAAAATCACAATAAAAAAGCATAAGTGAAATTAAACGGTCTCTTATTTTTTATTTTAGTGTTTAACTTTTTAATTTTTTAGTTAATTGTTCAAAAATTTTAAAATGAAATAATTAAAAAGTTTATTTCCATTAACATTTTTATTGATATGCCTAACCTATTGTCTTTAAAGACTGATATTTGGAGAGCTTGCAGCTACCTCACTGGGTATGAAAGCAATAGCACACTCCCAAGTCAAATTCGAAGATTATATGCAAAATCGGGCAGAATGTCGTTTGAGTGTCTCGAGAATGGCTCGGAGATTTTGATTTTTATAGTTTAGAGTGGAGGGATCAGTCCTATTTTTTAGTTGTTAGTCGGGGGAAAAAAGAGCATGCAAGTCCATCAGCTACTTACCCGAAATTGGTCTGTTGCATATCGATATATATATCGAGAGAGTAACAGATGCGCCGACTGGTTAGCAAATTACGCCACACTTCGATTTAGGGATCACTTATCTCGAAGCCCCACTCATTGGGTGCCATTTTCTCCTTATAGAGGATATGTCAGGAACCTGTTTTTCTCGACTCATTTTGTAACCTGCTTCGACTATTTCCTTCTTATAAAAAAAAAGAGCATGCAAGTAAGAGAGCTCTTTTTTTGTTATTGCATTTCAAATACATATTCACTAATGTGTTTATCACAACATAAAAACTATATTAATGAAAAAGAAAAGTCACATAACCTTTTTGAATGTCAATTTTTGTGATGTTTCATCAATTGCATTAATAAGTTGTTTACGAAGACAATATTTTAAATTGAATTGTCTAATTTTTAAAAATTAAAACATTTGATTGAAAACTTTAAATTTTTGTATACTAAAATAAATTTTTTTAAAAAAATTATACTTTTAACTTTGTTAATATACAAAAAATATCATTTAAAGATGATTGTTTGTGACTACTATTGAGACTGATGTTATTGAGATTGATAGCATACTATTTATAAATCACCATCTAAATCAGAGTTAAGAGTAGGAACAACACGACTCAACTCTTTTTTTGGCCAAAAACGATCCTTAGATGTTATTTTGATATGTTAATTGGAATTATTTCTTTTGTTTTGGATATATTTTGTTGTTTAAATATGAAAATTAATGTTTGTTTTGTTTTAAGAGATAGAAAGTGAAGGTTGCGAACATTATTAGTGAAAAATTGTTAGCCGAGAACCGGACTAGTTTCTGGTTTGGTTCTACTTTTAATCGTTGGGAATTAAAACTAGTAACCAGATGCATCTACTTCTCTTACGCCCAAATGACAAATCTTCCTAGCTGACCTGATGGCCCCTAACCACTGTAGTTTCATCCCTGGGCGCAAGATTACGAACAATATCATCATTACCCAAGAAGTCCTTCATACCATGCGCCAGAAAACTGGGAAAACGGGACTTGTGGCTTTTAAAGTCGATCTGGAGAAGGCGTATGACCGCTTGTCTTGGGCTTTCATTCAAGAGACCCTCATAGACGTCGGGCTTCCAGCGTCGCTAATTACTCTCCTCATGCAATGCATCTCCACGGTCTCCTTTCGGGTTAACTGGAATGGGGACCTCAGCGACGCCTTCAGCCCTTCTCGGGGCATTCGTCAGGGCGACCCCATCTCGCCCTACTTCTTTGTCCTCTGTCTCGAACGGTTGGGTCACTCCATCACTCAAGCGGTGACACAAGGATGTTGGAAACCTATCAAACTGAGCTGCACTGGTTCCTTTATCACCCACTTGTTTTTTGCCGATGATCTCATTCTCTTCGCTGAAGCTTCCCTTGAGCAAGCTTCTGTTATCCGGAACCTCCTTTATTCTTTCTGTACAGCGTCAGGCCAACACGTCAGCAACAACAAGTCCCGATGTTACTTTTCAAAGAACACTCCGTTGGTGCTGGCGAAGCGTTTAAACCTTGCCCTTAATTTCAAACCGACTAACGACCTCGGTCGCTACCTAGGCGTTCCTCTACTGCATGAACGGGCCAGCCGTCGAACCTATCAATACATTTTGGACAACACCCAACGCCGACTCTTAGGCTGGTCAGCACATCTCCTGGCACTTGCAGGGCGCACCACTTTCACACAGTCTGTGATCTCAGCCCTCCCCACTTATACTATGCAGACTGTCCGCTTACCACGCAGTCTATGTGATGATCTGGAGAAGCTGATGTGACAATTTGTGTGGGGAGCTTCGGGAGGAAAAACGCGAGTTCACTTAGTCCCGTGGGAGGAAGTCTGCAAATCGAAGGAAGTAGGAGGCTTTGGCATACGGAAGATCCGTGAAACCAACGATGCCTTATTGACGAAATTAGGTTGGGATCTGATTACCAAACCCCATGCCTTATGGGTTCGGATTCTCTCCGCCAAATATGGCTTTGATGCTACTAATCTCCCCTCCCATTTGGAGGTTAAAGGCGGCTCGATGATTTGGAAGAGTTTAAAAGCCATTTGGCCCCTTGTACTTCAGGGGATGTCATGGCAGCTTGGCGATGGTACGCGCACTTGCTTTTGGCTTGACCCCTGGTTGGCAGGATTCGGACCACTGATCTCCCATGTCACTTCCCTGGTCCCTCCATCCACTCTTCAACTCAGTGTTCGCCATTTTGTGGACGCCGATGGTAATTGGCAGAGGGCTGCTCTTCAGGCGTATCTCCCCCTGCCGATTATTCGAGCACTTCTTGGCACATTTCCCCCGAAACCTTACCTCGGTCCGGACAAACTCATCTGGGGACGTTCCGACACTGGTACGTTTATAGTGGCTTCCACTTACGCTATGATCCGTGATGAGGGCGGCGATACTTCACCAGGTTTTGGAAAGCTATATGGCATTGCCGGGACCCCAACGTATACGGTCATTTCTCTGGCTTCTAGCCCATTATCGTTTACTAACCAACCAACAACGTGTCAGGAGGCATTTCACTATCGATGGAGGTTGCTACCACTGCCACCTCGATGAAACCTCTATTCATGTGCTGCGCGATTGCGACAAAGCCCGCCATGTGTGGAGCCACTTTCCTCCTTCCCTACTCCCCCTGCCTTCTACACACCGCAGCCCCAGGATTGGCTCACTCAAAACCTCCGTCACCACCGGCAGGTCTTCGGGCACGCCTGGCCGATCCTTTTTGGAACTACTTGTTGGTTTCTATGGACATGGCGCAATCAGTCACTCTTTGATGTGCATTTTACTTGGCCTTCCTCACCTCATTATCTCATTTTGTCTTTTGCAGGACTGATTTGCCAAGCCGCAGAGTGGCACTGTCGAGCTGGTACCGGCCCCCCGCCCCGCCAAGTACACATGATCGGCTGGAACAAACCACCTCCTGGATGGGTCAAACTCAATACTGATGGTGCAAGCAACCATGCTACGTCCTCAGCCACGATAGAAGGCCTTATTCGAGACACTGACGGCAACTGGCTCGGAAGCTTCTCTCAACACATTGGCTAGTGCTCATCGCTCAATGCCGAACTCTGGGGAGTCTACACTGGCCTCACACTGGCATGGAATCTAGGCTACCGCCGAGTGGAACTAGAAGTGGACTCGGCAGCGGTGAACAGTCTCCTTTCATCAGCAACCGACCGGGCTCACACCCACAACTCCATCGTCCTAGGCATCGACGAGCTGTTCCACCGGAACTGGACTATTGTTCATCGATATATTTATCAAGAGAGCAACATATGCGCTGACTGGATGGTGCACTACGCGGAACATGTAGATGTAGGGGTCACCCAATTTGACACTCCACCTATCGGGTGCCACTTTTTCCTCACCGAGGATAGATCGGGGATCTGTTTCCCTCGGCTGCTTCTATAATTTTCGATTTTAGTTTCCCTTTACAAAAAAAAAATAAGTATAGAAAGATGATATTTTTGTGCAATTAACACTTGAGAATCAACCTATCGCAGTGAAAATTAATTTGGAACCAAGATTGAGCAAATTGGAAGCTGAGTTTGGCACCAAAAACTTTAAATAAGTTGGGAGATTTCTTAAAGTATCAAATGTAATCTTCACTCTAATAGACCATGGAAGAGGGAGAATTGAGTAAGAATAACAGCCACAACAACTCAGCTTTCATCACCATCTTCAACAACACTCCATCTCTGAAAAAATGAGGATTGATGTTAACTAAATCTCCAAACAAAAATAAAGAAGAATAACTAAATCTCGGAATAAAAAGAAAAAACCCAAAATCCAAGTTATCTTTAAGGAAATGAGAGGTATAATTGGCAGAAGCAGAGAAATTTCTTGGCGGGGTTGATAGGTTCAGGGTTAAAGTGGAGTTGGGGTTTGGCTACGGGAGAGGAAAAATAAAAGTTCAGAGATGGTTGTAAATGTTTTTGATAAAAGGGTTAATATGAATGGTGGTGCTTGGCTACAAAGAGGAAAAAGAAAGTTGTTCAGAGATGTTTGCAAATGCTTCTCGTAAAACTGGAACTTAAATATTGGGAGAAGAAAAGGTTGATGGGACATGTGAGGATAGAAACTAAGAGGATGTAGCTTCACGTTACATCCATAAGCAATAGTTATAAGCAGTGATAAGAATATCGTACCATACCAGCCGAAACGTTCCGTTCTGGCCGAAAATCGGTACCAGTACGGGTTCAAAAATACCGAAGAAAAATTTCGGCCAGTACCGGCTGTTTTCGGTCGGTACCACAGATACCTGAAAATTTCGGGTAATTTCGTAAAATTTAAAATTCCTAGGGACTAATTTGCAAATAACAAAACTTAAACCTAAAAATCTACCCCCCCCCCCGACCTTCGTCTGCCTCACTCTCTCCTCTCTTCTCTGTCGTCCGTCGTCCT
>JANKOD010000009.1:19197357-19211989 GCA_026284645.1 Erythroxylum acuminatum | reverse complement strand
TGGTTTTACTATCAAGTCACATACTTGATGACATAAGTCTAATACCATTCATGGAATGTAAATCACATTACATAAACAAGATACATGCATATATGAAAGGAATACCTCATAATATATTATTAACAAATCATAATGTTAATACATGAATCGCAAATGTTCATTGGCCTAGGGCACACTACTAACAAAGTTGTCATAGAGCACATTAGCACTGATTTGATGATTGCGGATCCTTTAACTAAAGACATGCCACTTAAGCAGTTTAAGGATCACGTAGTGTATATGGGACTTGATTCTATAATGTGATTTTTTTTGTACATTTGTTGATTCAATGGAACTCTTATTCAGTTTGATATTTTCTTATAAATTTTGTGCACACATATTTTGATTGGTTTTGAGAAATGTCGTTTAAGTTGGACCTAGAATAAACATATGGTTTATTCATTCAGTTGAAGGGCTTTTAATGAGAAATTTTATATATGTAATACATGGAAGATACTACTCACTATAAGAGGACCTATAGCCATGATTCCTATATCTGATTTCTTGTTATATGTGGTGTTGGGTTAAATGGACTAAGTGGGAGAATGTAAGTTTATCTCCTAATCATGCATATGGTCCATTTAAAACAGCTTTACCTTACCCACTATATTCTGTTTCCCACCAACATAACTCATCGTCTTTGTGATGGCCGAAGCTTTGAGTTGTTTTTCAGTGGATTTATATCCAGTGGTTTGGTCCCCTATTCTCAGTTAGCATCATTGTCAACACCATCTCTGTTGCTTACGGAAGAGGATAGAAAGCTCCAAACTTCTCAACTCTTGGTGGATCACGGCAATGGCTGGAGGTATTTGTGATTTTGGTTATACTTCTGCTGTTTTCATTCATATATATATATACAGTTATAGCTGATCTATTAAATGCATGTATTTTGTATGTAACTCTTGTATGAGATGCATGCAACTGCCTAGTTTATTTTACATTATTACCTAAATTAATTTCTACTGAACAAGCAAAATTTTTATCTAGTAGAGAAATATCAGATAATCTGTTACTAGCACAATAACTCATGCAATCTATTGACAGAAAAACTAGAGATCATAATGTGGTTTTTAAGATGGATATGATGAAGGCTTTTGATAGAGTTTCATGGTTCTTTTTGGAACAACTACAAAAGAAGTTGGATTTGATGATCGTTTTAGTAACTTGATTCTTACTAATTTAAAAGGAGCTTGGTTTTTAGTTTTGATCAATGGACAAGCTAGTGACCAATTCAAAGCAACTCGAGGCATCAAACTAGTTGATCCCATATCGTCTTATTTATTTATAATTGCCTCTGAAGCAATTTCTAGAGGTTTGAATGCCATGGCAATAGAAGGAAAGATAGAGTATTATGCATTACCAAGAGGTAGTATTCTGGTGACGCATTTGAGTTTTGTAGATGATATAATTATATTCACTAAAGGGCATCGACGATATCTTCATAATTTAATGAATTTTCTACATACATATGAGGAAGTAAGTAGACAAAAAATCAACTTGGCCAAAAGTTTTTATGTTGCATCGAAGCATATCAGCCAATCTCACTCACACTTAATCACATCTATCACTAATATTCGAAGAGACCAGCTACCTTTCAAATATTTAGGTTGTATGTTATTTAAAGGGTGACCATGATTGTCTTATTTTCAACACATACTAAATAAAATCGATTTGAGATTGAATGGTTGGCATAAAAAACTCCTTTCTCCAGCTGGTCGAATGATTATCATTAAGCATATCTTGTCTGTAATTCCATTGTATAATCTTTCTACTTTCCAGTTGCGCAGAACAATCATTCTCCAGTTAGAACAACGATTTGCAAGATTTTTTAAGGGATATACAGAAGAAAGGAATAAAATACATTGGCAAATTTAGAAGAGCCTTACTCTTGCAAAAGATGAAAATGGTCTGGGATTTTCTTCGGTTACTAATTTGGATGACGTAGCTGCTAGTAAGTTATGGCGGAAGTTACATCAACGAAATTCTCTTTGGGCAAAAATGTTAAAGACTAAACCGCGAGGAATACAAAAAAGCTAGCATTGGAAACACCTTAAGAATACTTCTAAATTCTTTGCGACTCATACTGAAATCATAATTGGGGATTGATCGAGTTCTTATTGGTGGGATAATTGGTCAGGCAAAGGTATGTTGCACTCTTATTATGAAGGATCATATATGCTACCATATGATCTTACTTTATCAGAATTATTCAATAATATTCACGACAATATTGATAGCATTAAACATCTATTATCTTCAGAGATTGTTGAATTTTTAATATCGTTGGAACCATTTTTGGAGGAGAACAGGATCATATTATATGGATTCCAACATCTTTGGACGTTTCACTTTCAAATTAGCTCATGAGTTGATTAAATCGAGATCTGATAAAGAACATCAATTACAATATATATGGAATGCTAGAATACTACCAAAGATATCTATTTTTATCTGGCTGAAATTAAACAATTTTGCTCCCACTACAAGAAACTCTTAAACGGATGGGATTTGCAATGGTCTCTAAATGTTTTTTTGTGAAAATCTAGAAGATATCAACCATGTCTTCTTTTGTTGAAATATGGCTCTCCAGGTGTGGTCTAACTTTAAAGAGAAATTACACATCAGAAAAATTGATCTAGCTCTCCAGGTGTGGTCTTACTTTAAAGAGAAACTACACATCAGAAAAATTGATCTAGCTATTGGATTATATGAAACTTTGGATATCTTGTGGCAAATTGAACTTCTTGCTTCTGCAACAACTGAAATATGTAGACTTCTCTCTATTTTCATCTGTTGGAATCTGTGGTATATTTGAAACAAAACTTTTTATAAAGATCAACGATCTACAGCAAGGTCAGTGATACAACTTGTTCATAAACAATTGCATCATGCTAGTATCATTAAACCTTTCAAGATGTGTATCAAAGAAGATTAGTTTCTTGTCTCAATGGGTTTAATTTATAATTTAATACCCAAAAAACCACTATGAGGAAAGTTATGATACGGAAGGCTCCTCCTCAATTATGGATGAAATTAAATATCAACATATCAAGTCTTGGTAATCCAGGTGTTTGTTGAAATGGCTATGTTGTTAGAGATTCAAATGGTATTTTTATTCACTATATCAAGATATGATCAACATAGAACAAGTTTATATTCTGAACTGATGTCGCTTAAAGTGGCACTTCAATATTGTCATGAAAAAGGGATTCAAGGGATAGGTATTAAATTAGATTCTGGTTGGGTCGGTCGTGCTAGGCTCAAGCCCAAACTCAGAACGGCGCCCCCGTTCCTCGACGTTGACCTAATTCCTACAGGTATTTACTATATAAACTCATTACCTCATCAGAAAAAAGGTACGACTTCAGAACCCTCGTACTCTCTTAATTCCTAGCCACCAAAACCCTCACAAAAAGACTGACTTGAGCGTCGGAGGGGCCTTCCGGGAGTCAACCCCTGGTGTGCCTTTATTTGTTTTGCAGGTATTCTCTAGCCAAAGTTATTCAGATTCATGGATCTAAACAATAGCGTCCAGCCCAGCAGATTTAGACTGAACCACATTGAAATACCATCGACTACATTCGTCCATTGGTACAAAGCTTCTGATCCCACAGGCTATGTCTTTAACACTCGAGCAGCTTCAAGTCGCAACCCTTGCCAAAACCCTTTTGTCTATTACCTGTCTTCGGCAATTTACGACAACGTTAGGAACAGAACAACTAGTGAGTACGTAATTCATCAGGTCCAAACTCGGATTGCAACTGGGATATGCAAAATCCTGCTCTGATTTACAGAATCAAGGTTTACAAGAAAGAGCATTTGTGGGACAAGGTAACAACGCTTGTGTAATTTTTTTGAAAAGTCTTGCGTATTCCTTCTGGTGACTGATAAATAGTTTTGGTTGCTGAGTGCTTAACAGGCTCCGAGAAGAAACTGTTGCAAGGTCTTACTGGCAAATGATAACTTCATCTTGTCCGTTGAAGTTGGGGTATGTATGTACTATGTAGAAAAGGTGAAGTTATTGAATTCAGGTGACACAATACTGTGAAATAGATTACGGTTCTTTTTTAATTTTGTCACGAAAGGACAAGAACTTGTTTAAAATGTTAATGTTACTGTAATGGCGGGTGAAAATCCAAAGAATTTACTTTATGTATAGGTTATTGATTTGGCATTGAACAAGAAGGGTTGAATCAACTATTTGTTAACAGCTAATCCAATCAAACTATAATTTTATTCTTGATAAAAGGGTCAAATCGTAATAAAATTTTAATTAAACTTAATTTTATCATTTCAAATTGAAATTAAGAAACAAAATCTAATTTAATTAAGCTCGAATGAATTTAGATTTCACCCTCAAAATAATTAAAACCTAACTAATCCAATTAAATTGAATTTTTTGATATAATGGGCTTAGATATTTTGGTTCGGATTGAATCAGTCTCGTTGATTAGCTATGTGCCAAGTGTTTAGAGGTGACAACAGAATTATTTAAGTCCAGCTCCAATGTCCAAAACAATGTTATTTTGGGCATTAAAATTATATCTTTCCACAAAGTGCCAGCCTGGACGCACCGTTTCAATCACACGCTGGGTCAAGACAGTGACGAACCAGAGCATCTAAAGTGGTCCGACAACCTAGCGCGTAGAAAGACAATAAAACGAAGGTTTGCCAGCTTTTAACGTGTAGACCATAACGTCCGAGTCAACTAGACTTTCCGACTCAGTTATAACATCGATAATTCATCAAAACCTGGTTTTCCCATAGCTCTCGCGAATCACTCTTGCTCGAATTATGGAGACTCATCGTCCTACATCTCTCTATCTCCTCTCTCTGTGTATGCTCTCCTCCTTCTCTCTCACTCTGTCTTTCTATAAGAAGTTCTCGCCCATCGATAATTACCTTATCAACTGTGGCTCCGCCGTGGACTCCTCCGTATTCAATCGCCGTTTCGTCTCCGATCACGATTTTGTCAACTCTGAGTCGCCGTTGGTCTTATCAAGGAGGACTATTCCGGTTGCCAACCAAAACCCAGTTCCTAATTCTCCTCAAATATATCAAACGGTGAGAGTTTTTAAGAAACCTTCGAAGTATGTGTTTCAGATCAAGGATCGGGGGACCCACATGGTACGCTTACACTTTAACCCTTTTGTTTCTTCGAATTGGGATTTGAATGAAGCTCGATTTCATGTTCTGGTTGATGGTTACGTGGTTTTGAGCAATTTTAGTGCTCTCAATGCAGCCAACCCTGTGATTAAGGAGTATATGTTATGGGTTGATTCTGATAAGCTTGTAGTTACTTTTGTTCCTGTGGAAAGGGGCAACTTTGGGTTCGTCAATGCAATTGAAGTGATATCTGCACCTAAAGATCTGATTGCCGATGTGGCCACGGCTGTTAATGGTGATAAACCTGTGAAACTTGATGGATTAACAAAACTGGCTCTTGAAAACGTCTATAGGATCAATGTTGGGGGTTACAAGTTGACACCTTTTAATGATACATTGTGGAGAACATGGATTCCTGATGATGAGTTCTTCAAATCTAGTGATTATTCAAAGAAGGTGTATTTTAGTGGCTATATTATGTATGGAGCTGGACTTGCGAGTCGTGAAGTTGCCCCTGATTTTGTGTACGGTACTGCCCGTACGATTTCAACCAAAAATGCTTCAATTCCTCATGTGAACATGACATGGAAGTTTCCTGTTGATGGGGGTTATAGATATCTTGTGAGAATGCATTTCTGTGATATTGCTAGCATAGCCCTTGGCTTGTTGAATTTCAATGTATATGTTAATGGGTATTTAGCATATGAAAACTTGGATCTTTCCTACATTACTTATACGCTGGCTGCTCCATTTTATGCGGATTTTGTGGTTGATGGTGGTGGCTCTGACATTTTAACTGTTAGCATTGGACCCTCGAACATGAGCCTGGGATACTCAGTAGACGGTATTTTGAATGGTTTGGAGATCATGAAGATGAACAATTCAATGGGCAGTCTTGATGGAAGTGTCTGTGCTGGAATGATTTGGAAGAATTGGCCAAGGAAGAGCATAGGTGTTTTGGTTCCTCTAATTGCTGTTATCTGTTTCGTGCTGAGTGTATTTATGATCTTCCAGAGGAGGAAGGCAACGAGGAATTCCGTTCCATGGGCGAAATTGCCTACCGATGAAACCGATACGAAGAATGACAACCAAGGCAACAAGTATCATTCTGAACAAGGTGTTTCTGCCTAGGTAATCTTGTATGACATAACTGGTTAGACTATACGAAGCCTTCAGTTTCTGCTATTGCGATATTAAAGAGTTCGATCTACTTGGTGTCTTGTGATATTAAGTTTGTGTTTGTATAATGTATATGCTATGATAATTGATAGTAGATTGGTAAATGCCTGATACTGTATTGCTGATTTATGAGTTCTAAAACATAGAACCTTTATGCATTTCGCTGGCTTTGATTCCTTCACTTGGCTTCTCTTTAATTTGATGCTTGGATATTCAGTTAAGTAGGGATGACAATGAGCTGACTATGAACTCAGATTCAGGTATTTTTAATCAGTCAAGCTCAGGCTAGACCGACTTGAGGCTCAATTATTCTAAGTAAAACGATGACAATAGGCTGACTCATGAACTTAGATTCTGGTATTTTTAATAGGTCAGGCTCAGGTCTAGACCAACCTAAGGCTCAACTATTCTAAGCAAAATCGGTCTGGGATTCGGCAACTCAAGTCCAAAACCTATTAAAAAAAGATGTTGTTTGACACTTTTAATTTTAAAAAAATTTAGCATAACCGACCCATGCAACCCATTACCACACTTGGCAAGGACTAGATCACTCGTTCTTATTACTCTGTTTTATAAAAATTTATCCATTCAATAAATGAAACTCACAAAAATTGAATTGTCAGTATTACTCAGGAACAAAGGAAATAGGGTAAGGGGGATAAGAGAGTCTCCCTCGCACTTGGCATGCGCTTAATTTTATATTTCTAACGGCACCAAATCCTTTGTGTCGTTTTTGTGTTCCTATTTTGTGCCAGTTATTTTTAACCACATATTTATTGTGGATAAGATTTAATGGAACAAGATAAGAACTGATTAATTGAAATAGACGTCTCTAACATGTCAAGGATTATCAGACTAGTTTTCAATTTCATAGTTTAAACATTCAAAACAACCCTTATGATTATGATTATAGTGAGCTTGAAGTGAAGAAGAAATCAAAAACAATCTTTCTATTAGTTAGAAATATAGATGCGTATAACTGAACCTTTCCGAACTCTACGTATTAGGCGAAACTTTTATTGAATTACTGTGGATTGTTGTTGTAATTGTTAAAGTGAAGAAGAGGCCCTTTTCCTACTCCTGAAGGTGCATGTTATGTTCTTTATCAATCACTGAGAGTCTCATGGTCAGTGCTTAATTATACCTCAACCTAAAGTGTTCTGACTACTGAATAATGGGAACTTGAATTGGACATGATATTTGTGATGTTGAAGTTGGAGTCTGCTTGAACAATCTCTGTCTCAGGCTTCGTTGCTGTGAAGACTTTACTTAGCTTTAGAGCACATGTTAAATGGAGTCTTGTATAGTGATAACAAGTAGAAAAACCTGAATCTATTCATTGCTTTTGTCTCTAGCCTTGGGAATAGGCTTTTTACAGGATGGTCCACTCTTAAAGGAGAGCACTCATTCTACTTTTTCTTACACTATCTACCTTTAATGGCTTCTGTGTTCGGACATGGTCGAGCAGCTCTGAATAAGAGGGGAACAGATGCATTCCTAATTAGTGTTTGCCCCTGTTCTCAGGTGATCCCAGCCGTCCAATTTTTACGGATTCTATTTATTAAATGGATGAATTTTCATAGAACAAAATAAGCACAGAGTAAAGGGAATAAGTGATTTGGTCCCGAATAAGAGTAGTTTTTGAGTACTATAGAAGTTTATCACTAGAAACTAGAAAGTGAGACTATGCGGAGGCTAATAGACAAATGTGGGCAACAGCATACCCTCATATTGTAGCTAGAGGTAGCTCAAGTTCGGCATGAAGTATAATTGAACCAAAATTAAATTTGATTAAAAATATAATTTTTTATCTTTTTTTTAATTTTAGACTTTAGATTGAATTGAAGTTGAATGGTCAACTCGAATCGAATCTATTAATTTAAAACCAAATTAAACAAATGTTATCAACCCTAATTGAAGGGTTAGTATTAACAATATTATCTTAACCAAGCCCTTAAAAGAATGGCCTAAGTAGTAAAATTAGCTCTCTTTTAATCCAAGAAGTTAGAGGTTTGAATCATACTAAAAAGATAGGTAATTTATCTCAACTTATAAATTATTCTTCACAATTTGTCAAGTATATATTTTCGTCAACTTGTACAATTTTGAGAAATGAAAGTAAACAAAACAAACATGTTGCATACAGGCAATCATAAATTACTTGGAGATATCAATGTTGACACGTCCAATTATTCTTTACCTTCAAAATGTAATTTCTCTGAATAGTAAATACTATTATGAACTAAGCTGCCTCGTAATGAACAAGTGAAACATAGAAACAGAATGAACTTGACAAGGAAATAACGATTTCGTTCTTAACAGAGATCCCAATAGAGAAGATCACTTGGAGTAACCAGGTGGAGGATATGCCTGAGCTTGTGGATAACCAGGAGGTGGGTAACCATAAGGTTGTTGTGGATAGCCCTGAGAAGAATATCCAGGGGCAGGAGGGTATTGTGCATAAGCTGGTTGTGATTGAGGAGCATATCCAACAGTAGCAGGAATTGGCTGATCGAGTCGTGACATTTGTTGAACAGGGGGTACTGCCATTGGAGGCTGTGGCCCAAATTTGCCATCCCTTTTGTCCAATTCAATCTTGTGCTGTGTCTGTGGTTTGTTGCAGAAGGAAACAATCATTTCAACACTCTTAAAACTCCATATAGGTTCAAGTTCAACCATAAAAAAATGGATTTGTAACTTTACAACATAAATTAGGACAACTCCAAATTCTTAACATGTTCTCTTAGGCAACGAATAACAAATACTGGCAATTTGTTCTTGGTTGCGTACCTGAATACAAGCGCAAACCCTGTTGAAACAGAACAAAGCAAAGAATTAATTTTGAGATTTCAAAACATTCTGCTCAGAGTGAGTGAAAAAGATGTTAAGAGCTTTACGTGCAGAAAACTAAATCGGCCAAGCGGTTCAACAAGTTAGCAAGGTCCTCAATACTGTCATTTCCAGTTATGCAAGCAACTAAAGAGCAGATACATGCCACTTGCTGCAGGCAAAACATAAAACCCTGCCACAGAAAGCAATGTTAAACAGCCGCCATGATTGTCCAAGCAACATTGTTCTAAATTCAGAAGAGAGAGGGGGTGGAGTACTATGATGCAATTGTCACATGCTGTCGTCTGTAAATTGAACTCATCTTGCAGCATAAAACGTGTTGAAGCAACTGAATTGGAGAAGCAACAGAACACCTGTAAAATTCAGTAAACAGCAAAGAAAACTCATTCTGTTCTTTCGATATTGCAGTCCGAAATAATCCGCAATTCGATATAAGATGGAACAGGATCTGATGTCGTACCTCAGTGCAAAGACACAATTCAGGGCAATGTTTTTCTCCACAACTTCCACTGCACGGACAATAGCCGGCGCAACAGACATATCTACAAGAAATAAACAAAGAAACCCGTAAATGTTTTGCTTTTGATTGAGAAATCAACAAGCTCAAGTGGAGATCACAATTACCTTGACATGTCGTTGTAAAGTGCACGTTTCCGTAGCATGTATGAAGAACATGGTCCACTAAAACCATTAAAAATTTAACAAAAATTAATCAATCTGATGATTAAGTTCACATGCTTACTATATTCTAATTGTAATCTCCTGAGGGAAAGAGGAACTTCCACTACCTTTTAACACTTCTTTTTCAAAATTTTTCTATGTAATATATATCGTCCACTGGGTATCTAATGGAGTTTAACACAACTTCAATGCAATCTTGGTGAAGAATAAGGCTTCGTAGCATTATAAATTTTTGCCACAAAAAAGGACAGCAGTTGGCAATAGAAGATTACAACAGTACCAGAAAACAGTTTCTCAACTTGACAGAGAATTATGAATTCCAAGAATCAAAATACAGAAGTTTTGGAACATTCGATGTTAGTTTCAAACAAAAATGAACACACGCTAGAAGTATTAGCTGATTACTTAACATGAACAAGTTCATCAATTGTGGAATTAACACAGTATTTCTGAATCATCACAGAACTTACCAAAGCATTGAGAAGCAGCAATCTGCATATTGAAAAAGAGAAAAAGAAATTGATCAGATATATTTAATCCGATAAATAAATCCTGCTAGCTGAACTGAAGATTTCTGTATCAATTTCCAAAACTAAAATGGATTGAACTTCAGCCTCTCTCTCTCTCTCTCTCTCTCTCTCTCTCTAGTTCCACAGCAACCAAACAAAGTACAGTTTGTTTCTCAGCAACCCAACAGAAACTATAAGAACAAAAACATACAAAGAGGATCAGCCACGATGGTGCTAAAGAGATCGGTATGCCAGAGATTCCGGTAACTCTGACGCAACTGCATTTTCTGCATCTGATCCATGGCCGTACAGTAGTTTCAGCCAACGCCGGAGTTTTGGTGGTTTTCAGCTAAACCCAACCCCTCAACTTAGACTAACGACCAATTGTATATAAAAAGTTATCGATATGTATATACTGGCGGCTAATAAGGAAAGAACACGCAATGACGCAAAGCGAAGATTGAGAAGGTTGTCAAGGAAGCTTCTAATTGATTTCCATGACTTTGATTTTTCTTCTTCTAGAATATAATAGGATAGTTGAATAACAAAATTTGTTGATGACTTTAAAATCGAAAAATAGTAATTACATGCCTTTCATAGCTTCTGTATTAAATTGATTTGACCGGTTCAATCGTAAAGTTTAATTTTGAATCCGATTTTTAACTTTTCAGTTTGATTTATTTAAACAACTAATAATTTTTGTTGTTAAAAATCAATCAATTTAACAATCAATCAGTTAATTTTTGTAAATTAATAGGTTCTTGTGAACCAAAATAAATTAATTAATTTTTATTTACCATTTTTTCAATTTAATTTTAAATTTTTTATGACGATATAATTCTAGTCGAACCTTTTACATCTTAAATATTTTATATTATCGGTTTAATTTTCGGTCTAATTTTTAAAACATTGATTAAGACTAAACAAATTGGATTTTTTTTGAAATTTTAATAAATAGAATAGCACTCCGTCGAGAAAATTAATATTATTTATTTTATTTATTTAATACACATTAATTTATATATATTATATTTTAAATCTTTTAATTGCAATAAGATAAAAGTTTGTCAAGTATTTTTGTTAATACTTGATTTATTGTAAAAATATTATTAAACTCTACGTTAAAATAAAATAAATTTTTACTCTTAATACAACAACACTATTTAGAAAAAAAAATAAATAATAGGAAAGAATCAAGAGGGTCTAGTGTTTTAAGAATTTTGATGCTTTTAATGCACAAAAATCAATTAATACGCAATTATGGGAGGAAATTACGCACGCGGTTTGTAACATATTTCCGTATATAGACGGGCTTTCCTTATTATTTTGCACCGACCTTTACTTTCCTAATTTGGAACGTCTAATGCACCCGTTTTTGGAATAATGGTAAAATTGGAAAAGAAAAAAGAAGAAGAAGAAATCGCATTTAAAGTAAAGATGGCATTTAGGCTTGAAATTAACCGGACAAGCAGGGACGGATCCAGGGAGGGGGGCTGACAGGGGCTATAGCCTCCCAAGACTAAAAAGTTTTCAGAATATACATATATATATAGGCGCTAGCTTTCCAGACTAAAAAATTTTCAGAATATATACATATATATAAGCGCTAGCCCCCCAAAGACTAAAATCTTGAATTCGTCGCTGCGGACAAGTTTTGGTTGACTGAACCTTAGATTTGATTTTTAAAAATAGAGTTTTAGGTGTTTGAGTTCAGGCTCAAGCTTAGGTTCAAGTTTAAGCTACATAATATTAGCTTGATTTGATATCAACAGGTCAAATCTGAATTGATCGAGTATTGAGCTGTAAATCTAGCTTGATTTTTTCAAAAAATAGGGTCTTAGGGTGGTCTATCAAGGCCTAGTCTAATTTGAGGTCTAACAATTATAAGAAAAATTATATTATTTTGTAGAAACTACTTTGTTTATTAAATATTGGACCAGGTCGGATAGAGTTAAGTTTTGGGCTACCTTAGGCCTAGCTCGATCTTTTTTTTTTTGATATAAAAACGGGGCCTAAGCTCAAGGAAGAACTACATGCGCGTTACACGAGAGAGAGCAGTTCCAACTGAGTCGGCTAACAGTAAGGGCGAAGGCCCACCCACAACCTCTGGAAACCATTGTACTTTTAGTGGTAAGTTGTAGCTGTGATTAGCTAACCAATCCGCACAACAGTTGCCCTCTCGATATACATGGTGCACCCGCACCTTCCAATTCCGAGAAAGGAGGTCTCGGATGACTGACACCATAGTATTTACCATCGAATGATGCTCACTAGAAAGGAAAGAAACCACCAAAGTTGAATCAATAGACATATCCACTCTAGAATAACCATGTAACCATGCGAGGTGCAACCCGTGATACACTGCCCATAATTCTACCTGCCAAGATGTGCAGAACCCCAAGTTAGCACCAAAGCCCACCAGCCAGCGACCACTAGCATCTCGAATCAGTCCTCAGTTGTAACCGGGCCTGGGTTTCCTTTAGAAGATCCATCAGTATTCAAACTGACCCAACCCTCTTGGAGTTTCTGTCAACTAACATCTATTACTCTTGATCCGTGAGGTAGAATGTGAGGAGAGACAACACTATGCAGGGAGTGAGCCATAATCGCCTCTACGGAATCTTATCCCTATTTAATAGAGAAGATGTTTTCGAATATTCTATTTAATTAACTTTAAATTTTTTCTACAAATTAATTTTTATATTTATTCCAAATTAATTAAATATATTGTTCACTTGTTTTTTTATTTTTTGTTACGTCATTTCTAAATTTTATTAATTAATTTCTCGTATATTTTTGTCTTAACTCTCGTAAGGTTTTTATTTATGAAACCATTTTCTCGAAGCAATTACAAACAAATTCCAAAATTACTTTAATTTTAATAAAAAAGAAAGAATAATAATGAATATATATATAAGTACGATAATATTGAAATTTATGATATTGAGGTGAAAGTGCGAAAAAAGGATAGAGATACATCCAAAGCTTATTTTCACAAATAGAGTATATTGATGAGATCCTTCATCTTATTTTATTTTAATATAGTTAAATAAAAATAGAGATATGTTGTGATTTTATTTTTAATAGAATTACACCTGACTTATTTTTTAATTAATTTTATCTGATTTTATAATCATTAGTAATTAGAAGAATACGAACTTTCACTTTTAAGTGTTGATTACGAGGGTTTCTAATTGTTTCCATACTTATAATGACCCGTTTGGTTGATGGCTTTTTAGTCAAATTTCAGCTATGAGAGGGTATTAGTTGTTTAATTATGTCATATATATAATATATTTGTTTCGTTATCAATTGGTAGGTTGACTTATTCAACCCAACCAGCTAATTTTTAAAAAGCTCATAATATCAACATTTTACCTTTAGCTTTTTGACAATGACGATTGTGCCTACTCAATTCTTCTCCACCTCCCTAAAGATTGCCAACAACGCTTTCTTGAGGAGTATGTTAACGGAGATTGTGATAGATATTTTAGTCTTTTTGTTAACTAATTTTTTGTTATTTTAAATTTATATTTTTAAATCAAACATTGGTACGCATCATTATTAGAAATTCGTAGGAATAAATCAAACTAAATAATATCAATTTCATTTTATTACTCATTTATTCTATTCCTAAGAATATTCATTTAATTCCTTATCTATTCCAACAAGTAAACCAAACACTCTGTCTGTTCTTCCACGCTAAAGTCCAATCTCTTACTCTCTGTCCCTCTCATTTTCTATTAGTTTACCGACAAATGTTCATCATTTCCAAGATATATTGGCCTATATTATTTTATTTTATTTTAGATGTATACAATTATTCATAAATTATATAATTCAGATAAATTACTTAATAAATAAGAAATTTGTATTAGTGTTAGTACATTCACTTTTTTTTAACTCAATTGCATGACAAGAATATTCAATTGAATACTAAAATATAATATTCATGTTTTTATAACTTTTTAAAGTCATTTTACACATAAATAATTTTCCTAAACATCCTTAATAAACAATTAATGTTATCTGCTAATCAAATTAGTTGATATAATCTGCTATCAGTTAACCGCTGATAAAATTAGTTGTTTATATGTAATGCAATTTGTTAATTATCAGACAGGTCAATATTTAGCAATGTTTTAAAAATCGGACCGGACATCGAACCGGTCGAAGAAAAGGTTTAAGGTTTAGAGGTTCAACCGGTAGTGAACCGCTATAAAATCGGTATATAATAAATAAGAAGTAAAACTTATAAGAATAAGTAA
>JANKOD010000009.1:19175791-19195731 GCA_026284645.1 Erythroxylum acuminatum | reverse complement strand
ATGGTAAGAGGCGTGCTTGTAAAAGCAACAAAACCTTGAGGTCACGAGTTCGAATCGTGACCAAAGAGGACAATACTGATTTGTGTTGGATGCCGTGGTATAACCCACAAACATACGCCGCGGTATAACCCTCAAACACCGAAAAGGTGGGGTGTGGGGTCCAACATTTATGTTCCTATTTAAAAAGTTTTTAATTTATAAATTAAAATAATATTGTTTTAGAAAAAAGTTTAGACTATCAAGTCAATTTAAAATTTTGATTCGATCTAAAATATATTAAGTCTGATCGTATGACAAATAGAGCAAATAGCCAGAGGGAGTGAAACAGTCAGAGATGACATTTGGATCCAGGCTTGGCCAGATTGAGATTGACTGGACTAACAAAAACGATGTCATTTTATAAAATTAATGTTGTTTTATTTTTAATTAAAAAAAATTAAGTCGGGCCAATAGAGTTGGGGAACAGATCATTTGTTTTAGTTATGATGTTCCTATCATGTTCTATTAACTCTCATTCACATATTCACAAAAACCTCACGTAAATATATGGATTTGATTTAATAAAACATGATTAAAATACCATAATTAAAATAGAAGATTTTATGTGCGGAATTAAGATTGGACGTCGTTTCACAAAAATAATATTGCTTTTTTATTTTTAATTTTAAAAAATAAAAATCCAGTTAGACAAAATTGGGTTCAAAATTGGGGTTAAAGCTTAAGAAAGCCGAATCCGATTTGACCCATTGCCATCTTTCTCCAAAATAAAAAAGAATAACTGTGTTTTATTTTAATAAAAGGGAAGAAAATTGATTACAAAATGAGTCTAAAGAAACAGATTCTCGACATATCCTCTAGGAGGATAAAATGACACTCAATAAATGTAATATCTTTTTTTTTTGTTTTAGACCAGCGTATTCACCGGCGGACCTAGTGACTAATTTCCTCGCTGATTTGTAGGCACCTCAGAGGGTGGGACAGCTGGCCTAAGGATTTAAGGCTACTCCATACCCAAAGTCAATGATCAAACTCCCGACCTTTGGTTAAAAATAAATGAGTCCCTACCACTCACCCACACAACTTGAATTAATGTAATATCTAAATAAGTGATTGCTAAGTGAAAGTGCTGCGCATAATTCGCTACCCAATCTAGACAAAGTTTATGACTTGGAATGGTAACAGTAAACAGAACTGAAAAAGATATCCTACGAATCATAGCTGTCCACATCTTAGAGCAAGATGAGACCCAACCCAACAAATACATTTGTCAATTGCACGTTTGCACGACGCTCATTGCGCCTTAATCCGGCAAAAGTATAGATAAATTCTTAAAATTAAATATTTTTTAAAAAGTTAATATATTTATATTTACATTTATTTCTTATTATCTAATGACTATTTAATTATTAATTATTTTACTTATCATATTCCATTTTATTTTAATTCAAAGAATAATTTTAAAATTGTTATCAAATTACTAATTATTTTACTTATCATATTCCATTTTATTTTATTTCAAAGAATAATTTTAAAATTTTAATATGAAAACATTGATTATAAAAAATTCAAACTTTCTTAAATTTTGCAATAATAACTTGAACTTCAAATATAAATTTAAAATGCTTCAACTTTCAATTTTTTATAAAAATATCTTGACGGTAAGTTCCTTGTTACTATAAATGATATGATTAATCACATCATATTAGTATGTTTTATATCATGTATAATTTTTATTATTTAAAAATATAAATTATCAAACGTTCTAGAATAATTATGAAATAAACATATTTTAATGTTTTTGATAACTTTGAATTATTTTTGCTAAAAATTAAAAGTTGGAATATTTTAATGTCAATTTTTAATTCATATTAATATTATAAATTTTATGATTTTTAACCCATTTTATAATTATAAATAAAAAAATTAACAAAATATAAAAATTATGTAATAATTAAAAATATTTATAAAATAAATAAAAATCTAAATATAAACATGGTAAAAATTGCATCTATTAAATATTTAAAAATTAATTTCAAATTATTAAATTTAATGTTCTAATCTTAAAATTTTAATATAAATAAACTTATATTATTAACATATAATTTTTAAATAAAATTACTACATTTTATTTATATAAAAATAGTTTCTGAAAATTGTAAGAATTAATTTGCAAAGGAAAAAAAATCAACGTTACGTGGTCGTGGAAAAGCAGTGATCAAATTTCGGAAGCTAATTTGGCCACGTCAGACTCACGAATTACATTTTACCCATAATGACCACAAACATGAAATTGTTAAAATAGAGAAGGCAACACTTGATACCTCCCGCTGCCATGACGTGTAATAGCGGCAGCTTTATTTTCGCTCATAAGCAGCCACAGTAAATAACGAAAAGACCTAAGGACAAAACAGTCCAAGCGTAAAATGAATCGAAACATATAATGAGGGGCCGAGAAAGAAAGAAAGCAACAGAAAGTTAAGAGAGAAAACCCTGATTATCGAGTTCTGTGAAGAAGAAGAAGAAGAAGAAGAAGAAGAGGAAGAAGAAGGAGGTGTTGAAACATCACAAGAACAGCAACTACTTACTTCCCATTTAGATCTCTCTGTAGATATACATATATATGCGGAAAGCTTCGATCTTTGCTTTTGCTTCTCTCTATTATCTGTATGAGGATTCGCAAGAACACAAACCTCTCTTCGTTGATGTCCTCTTCTGGGGCTGAAGTGCTTCTTCAGACACACGTGTGCCAGCTCAACCAGTCTCCATGGGATGTGATTCCTTTCTCTCAAGAAGCTTACCCGTTTTCTCTATCTCAGGTCAGTTCGTTCATATTTTAGCAGATTTATCACGACCCTCTTCTGCTTTCTCTCCATTTCTGGATTCACTTGCTCGCCTAGTTTCTAGGGTTTTCCGTATGTAGTATACGACACTAGGTTTCTGTGAAAAACCTAATTTTTGTTCGCTGTATCGTGGTATTCAGTTCCCGATAGTCGATTAGGTTAATGGGTATTCCTCATTTTTCTATATTTCTATCAGTTCGAAGGAGAAGAAAGCTTTAATGGGAATGGGAGCTTAGGCGATTCTATTGGTGGTGTTGAGAGGTAATTTAAACTCTACAACGAATTTTATCTCGTATTAGGGTTTTTGGAGAACTTCAATATTTCACAAGCAATTGCTCGAAAAATTATCTCCAGTTGGTCAGTTAGCGTTAGTAGTTGTTGAATATGGTACATATGATACGCAGCGTCGCGTCGATGATGGTGGACGCAGAAGAGAAACCACCGACAAATCTGGAGATCGATAACAAGTTCATCGACGATGACGATAACCCATTGAAGAAGGGGGTGTTCGAAGAGGTAAAACTAGTTAAAACAGGTGGGAAAGTTCGTCGCCGCAATAAAAACGACGGCAAGGAGGAAAACCCTAAAGCGCGGTACTCCATGAACGACAATCGCAGCAATGCGTTAGCAGCTTCTCCTGGCCTCTTCATCAAGAAACAAGAAAAAGCACTAACTGGGTCTCTTAGAACCCGAGCAAAGTCAGCGAAGAAAGGGTCATCGTCGTCGAACTCGAATCCATACGAGTTTTATTACTACTCTGGGTTTGGTCCGTTGTGGGGTAAACGTAGAGGGGGAGATAGAGGTAAAGCGAACAAGACAACCGACACGAAGAGCGACGACGCCATTACTGGAACAACAAACAATACGACTCCATCTTCAAGTTCTTCCCCAATTGGAGATAATAACAGCTTTGATTATGTGGACGACGAGGAAGAGGAAGAGGAAGAGGAAGAGGAAGAGGAAGAGGAGCTTGAAGATAACGAAAATGGACATATCAGTAAAAAACGGATGCGGAAACCAGTGAAAGCGAGGTCCTTGAAGTCCCTCATGTAATATGTAGTCATAAGGCCTCTTCCTTAGTGGCCTTCAATCTCTTTCTTTTGAGTTTTATTTTTATTTTTATTTTAGGATTTTGTCGTCGTATCATTCGTTTTTTTGTCGTGTGGCCTTAGAGTTTCTCTGTAACATGACAGTGTGGAGATTATAGGGTGTGCGTGCGATGGACTCTAAGTGATTGTGTAAGTCAAATGGTTTGTAAACCATTGTAGTCCTTGTGATGTTCTATCCTATCCTTTGACTTTTACTTCCAAGAGGGTAATGGATTAGGTGGATCTACGTGGCAACTGATACCATTATACTATCAAAGACACCTTTATTTCCAATAGTAAATGAAAATCGAGTAAAAGGTAATGTTAAGGAGGCCATCTTAGATATTTATTTACGCAGATTTTACATTTATTTATGTGAAACTTATACGGACCTGCATAAACGGGTCAGAAGATCTTGTTCCAATGTTAAGTTTTGTTAATATATTTTTTATTTCGTTAAACTAGTATTTACTTGTCATTAACATATTTAATTAGGGTCTATATAAATTTGCGAACTAAATAAAACGACATAAGGTTGGCATATTTCAACGGAAACAGAGGATCTCATTCTCGGGCTTAAGTTTAAGATTTATGACTTAGCTTGGAGTTGATCGAATTTGAAATTGACTTGATTAATTTTTTTAATTTAAAATTTAAAATTGACATTGTTTCAATTAAAATTTAAAAATTTTAAGTCAATATTCAAATTCTTTTCAAAATTTATTAGACTCAAATTTGAGATGAGCAAAAAATTCTCATCCTTAATCTAAAAGTTATGCTTCTTTCTTTAGATTCGACGAGTATAATATTTTGGAAAAAAAAAGTGAGAACGAAATTATATAAAATATTAATTTTATAAATAAGTTTTTATTAAAAATATCAAATAATCAAATTGCAAAAGTTTGTAGTCTTTTTTATTTTAATTTGTTTTCCTGAATATTGAAACGGTACCGTTTAGTCATGGAAATTGACTAAGACAAAAAGGATAGTCGAGCGTGATGTTACAGGTTTTATGACAGAAGCAACCTCAAATGCTAATTTGAAGGGTGAGAGAGCCCATAAGCTTATAAACTTTACTTCACTCTCTTTTATTACCGATGTGGGACAATTAGATCGTAATATCCCACCACACTTCGTAATTCAGGCACCGGCAGGTTGATTGTATACTAGAGCTTTTCTAGCTCCGGGTGAACACTGCTATACCGGCGTCACCACCCACGTACCCGCGGGTTAGTTGTGCGTTAGACCTTTTCTAGCCCTGGGCAAATACTGTAATGCTGACGTCACTACCTGTGAGCGTGACATGAGGACTTGAAGGAGTGGTGTTAACTCTGATACCAATTATTACAGGTTTTATGGGAGAACCAACCCCAGAAGCTAGCTTAAAAGGTGAGAGAGCCTATAAGTTTATAAAGTTTATGGGAGAACCAATCCCAGAAGCTAGCGTTTATTTACCGATGTGGGACAATTAGACTATAACATCCCATCATGCTTTGCAGCTTAGGCATCAGTGAGCTGGCTGTGCGCTAGACCCTTTTTAGCCCCCGAGTGAACACTACTATATCGGCGTCATCACCCATATACTTGTGAGTTTGATGTGCGTTAGACCTTTTCTAACTTAAGGTGAACACTGCAATACCGGCGTCACCACCCCTGTACGTAGCATAAGAACTTGAAGAAGAAATGTTAGCTCTGATACTAATTGTTATAAATTTATGAGAGAATCAACACTAAAACTTAACTTGAACGGTGAAAAAATCTATAAGCCTATAAACTCCATCTTAATCTCTTTTATTAGTAACGTGGAACAATTAAACCGTAACACGCAGCAAACTTCATTACGACATAAACTGAGAGAAGATATTCTGTCCAATTTTATGGTGTCTTATACTGTTCAATGAATCTCAGCCATTCACTTATGCGGATCGCGTGTAGGTCCCACATAAATAAACGCAGGACCTGCATAAATGAATAACTGAAATTTATGGGACATAATAAGACACCATAAAACTGGACAGAAGATTTGGACTCGCATAAACTACCAGTAGCCGGCGATTAGGAGATACATCGAACGGATTTGACTTTTGAACATTAAGTTTGGCCAAAGACGAAAGTGTTGAACAGTTGATAGTAACTTGGTGTTCTTCGATTTATCTTTTTATTTTTTTTCTTTTTCAAGTACTTCTGTGGCACGTAATTTACATTATCTTCAATTTGTCTTCGTTCAAACAAAAATTAATTAATTATAACCTCTAATAGTTCTTCAGTTCAAAAAAAAAAAAAATCTTTCTGTCAACAGCATTAGGGATCACATAATACAGCAATCAAGTCACACTAAAGCACAAACGGCTACAGAAATTGAAAAATTACAGAGAGCTTGCTCACCCCAGATAACTAGAGGAAGTGATGAACACCTCAAGACAAAGTTGCTGTAACATATAGGATTAAAATTGCGTAATATTGGACCTTTCTATATCTCCCGTGTCGAGCAGTATTGTTGGAAAACACCTCTCCTCTACTTCAACACACTGCAAGACAGCAGGAGGCAAAACAAATCGATATAAGTCACTCGACAATCTAAACTATAAGCAAATCATGTTAAGCTAACACCTCTTTTATGGGAAATCTCAAGATAGTCTTGAGGACTAGATCAAATTAAAAAGATTATGAATTCATACAAAGTTGTGGAAATTTACTTGTATAGATACGCAGCAATGCCAAGAACTATGATCAACAGGGTGATATCAATGCAGAAGTTTCGACTGGACCTCAGCTGAAACAGAGTCCAATCACAAACAAACAACAGTAAAGAGGTGGAGATAGATTATATAATCAGAGTTTTCACAAGAGAAATGGAAATTAATTACCTGGTTTACTGTATCCTTGAGTCTGACATTAGTATTTTTTAGGTCCGAAGTTGCTCTGTCAACCTAAACACGGGAGATAATCGCTTAAGCAAATGACAGAGTATCCAAAAGGGTAGGTAGGTAAGATAAATTGGAAGCCATTCATGTCCATTTAGAGCTGTAATGTGAGGGAATAAAGCTAAGGTATGATTATTACCTTGTCATCCATTTCATCCATCAGAGGCTCTTGCCTATCTAATTCCTGCAAGTGAATGGACCACTAAATGTTATCATGAAGAAGAAGGAGAAGAAGAAGAAGACGAGAAACATGTCTTTCAGACCTCATTCATGTCGTGAGCCATGTTTTTCAGAGTTTCCAATCCTTCTGCTATAGTATCTAAACCTTCATCCTACATAAGAATCATACACATGTCCAACGTTGTCACTTTCGTTAGATTTAAATGAACGAATTCTGCTGCTTGTGAAAAGGACAACATTAACTATAAACTTACAAAAGAACAGAGAAACAAGTCTCAAATTAGTACTTGCAACGAGAAATTTTGTTACTGTCTCAAGGACATCATGTTATTGTCCCATGTCAGTGTGTTCTGA
Source organism: Erythroxylum acuminatum (assembly GCA_026284645.1). Classification (NCBI taxonomy): domain Eukaryota; kingdom Viridiplantae; phylum Streptophyta; class Magnoliopsida; order Malpighiales; family Erythroxylaceae; genus Erythroxylum; species Erythroxylum acuminatum. The sequence goes on along the minus strand of JANKOD010000009.1, from coordinate 19,188,345 downwards.
ATCAGGGTTATCTGAACTAATCTGATCCTTCAAAATTAGGAGACCTTATTAAACTTTTCCATGACTGGTTTGATCGTTATTGAAATATTCAGAGCACAATCTACTATTTCGCTGTAATTTTAAGATCACACTGCTACTTGCCTGTTTGATTCTACGCATTTCGTATTCCTGCCTAAACTGATCTGTCTCATCAGTTTGTCTAAAATAGTCGTTATCGAAACTGCTTTCTGTCAGAAGTTGGAGAGAACAATTGAAAAAAATTCTGATAATCAGAACAATATCCACATAAAACCAGGCAAAGAATCGATGATAAAGAGTCAACAATGGAGCAGAATGATCAATTTACCATAAGTAGAGTCAAATTTGATTCCTGTATATGAGGAAGCAGAAGGCCCTGAACCAGAAGCACCAGGTTGTGAAGCTGCACTTGTACTGCCATCAGGTATTGCTTCAATCCTGTCTTTTAAAGCATATACTAGTTCAGTTCGAGCCCCGAGCTCTTCTTTAGATAACCCTTTGACCTGATCATGAAAAAGAAGAGACCTTTAAGATTAAGAAGAAAGAAAGAAAGAAAGAAAGAGGAAGAAAACAGACCTTCTTAAGAGCTAGCCTCTGCAACTTCGGGAGTTCCTCCAGTAATCGGGCCTTTATTCTTCGAATCTCTGCGTTCAAAGCAACCACGGTAGCCCTTTTCGTCTCTTTCGCTGCCGATTCCGATTTCTGAAGAATAAAGACAGCAAAAGATTCCATTTTATAGAAAGCTAAACATTCGAGTGATTGAAACCCTTTTGAAAAATTAGTTTCAAGAGAAAGTGAGCAAGTTACTTGAACGGCCGTCTCAAGGTTGCCTTCGAAGGTGGAGTAGAGGCGGGCAAAAGCATCGTCGCCGGAGACGTTGAGTTCCTTCTGCTTATCGACGTCGTACTTGTCGTACTTTTTGCAAATGGCATCCGCTCTCGTTACCAAATCGATCACCGTCATCTCTCTTCCCTTTCTCTGAACAAACCAAACAGAACCCCTGAAGATGTAACTCGTTCTCTAGCGCTTTAACAGGTTTTCTGGTTTGTTTTGTTATAGTTCATAGATACAGAGCATGATACAGGACGGCTTCTTCTAGACAGACTGACAGAGACAGCCGTGCCTTGCCTTGCCTTTCCAAGGAGAGCTATGGGACTTGGTATCTGGTGCTTCTGCCTCCACACACAGCCTTCTTGTTCACAGTTTTGATTTGCTTCCACGTGTTTAGAGGTAGATTTTCTGGTCATCGTACGGATAGAGAGGTAACTTTAACTATATTCCTCCGTTTGTTGTGTCCAGCTTTTGTCCTTAGTGACGACTCAGACACTTGGAAGAAATACAAGTGCCCGTCAATATTTTTCTTATTTCTTGTTCCAACTTTATTCTATTTTATGTATTTGTAACGGGAAAGTCCCAATTTTTAATTGTCACATTCCCTCACTTTGTTTTCCTAACAAACATTTGTCCTACAAAGCCCTGTTTTCGATGTAAACAGAGCACTTGCGATAAACAGAATCAGATGTTTCCTGCTAATCTGTTAATGCAATGACCAAGAAGTGGCTGGTGTTCCAATGTACCTTCCTAAAACTTGGAGTTTAAGATATAACGTCATTTGGACTTTTGGACATACATCAACAGTTCTGAGATGCATTAGTTTCCTGTGTAAGTGGGAATGCAATCCAAATGACCTGATTGGACGTTAGCACAAGTCAAAGGGTGGTCACAGAAACAGAATCAGAGCTTTTTATGCCATAATTAATGACCTTTTGTGATTGTGTCCCTTATTTAACACGAAAAGACAGAACTGATTACTTATGTAATCCCTTTTGGTCTCTCTTAATCGGCAACTTTTTTGGTACCAGTTTGGATAGGACCTCTTGTTATAGGATTGCGAGTCGTTTAGTGTTCTTTTTGTGTCTGTTTGTTCAGTCCTATTCAGCTTATGACCTGATACAGTCGAACACTTTCACTGTTTCGAGCTTTAGATATCCCCAGACGGAGGTCGGGCCTTTTGATTTGAGTCACATTAGAGGTGTGTGTAAAAGCCAATGAAATGGACGTTCTCACTCCCATCCCATTGATTCAATCTTTTGAGTAAAGCCTGAGATTTCCAGTTCTAAATTTCGACAATCACTCGACAGTTTCTTGCTTTGTTAACGGTGGTATGGCTCTTTACCATCGTTTTTCATCGACCCTTTTCTGCGTGTTTTTCAGTTGATTTACCTCTGTGGTTCTCTTGGGTGAATGTAGCAATAGAGTCGGATCTGGAACTTGTGAGTATTAGTTTGACAATGTTTATGTTAGGTGTACACTGCATAATCTCTGAGTTCTTGTTTTGTTTTTTGTTATGGTACCTTTGATTATGTTGAATTCAAGATTGAGATTCTGCTTCGATGATGAATTATGTCTATCCAATTGAATCATTAGTTCAGTTATTGCTTGCTTTTATGGAAGCTGATGCTCAGATTTTGACAGGATTCGAAGAGCATATCATTCCCAAAAGCCAGCTACGAGTTATCTGCTTCAGATATGGCAGCCCTCCTATACAAGAAGTCTTAAACAGTTATCTTATACAGTTAGGTACAACAGACAGGAAGAGAATTGATATGAGAGTATATTTGGTGATAATACTTCACATAAATAAGAGAATTGAATCTTTATTGCGTATTGGTTAACCTGATATTATAGAGCCTGGAACTCCAAAACGTGTTCTTTGTGTGCAATTTCTTTCTTTTGTCTTAAAGGTGCTGTTTTTTGTGTGTGCCAAACGAGAATGTTGTTCGGTTATGTTCTGCAACATGGTTTTGTTTATAGCATCCCTGTTTTTGCAGCATCCAATCCCTTTTCGAATGGATCGGTTCAGGAAATTCAAGATCCTGAGAATGTTCAGTAACCAGGTTCTTGTTAACAAGTGAACAGGTTTGGCATCAATGTTTCAGCAAGAATTAGCAGACTTGAAATTAACCAGGTTCTTGTTCAGATACCTCCAGGAGTTTGGTATCTGGGTCTTTTCAATGGCATTGGACCAACGAGGAAGCAATCAAAGATGGTATGTTTATTTCAGACTTCTAATTGAGTCTCACTGTCATGTTCCATCTTTTCTATTTAACTAACTGAGTAAAAATTTAGACCTTTTTTAGTGATGTAGGCACACAACTATTGTTTTTAAGTAGAAACGATTCCTGATTTGAAGAATGTTGAATTGAAGGTGTACAATAACGGATGATTTGTCGATGAGAATGAAGACCATCTTTTTGTTTCCAATTACGGTAAAGTGGATATAAAGAAGTTTCCTGTGTAATTATGCTTAGAATTTAGGCAGATTTTGGGAATTTCTGAAATCCTTGGTTGAGGCTGACATATGGAAAACTAATAGTCATGTTTTTTGATACATGAGCTAATACTTGATAATCTACCCTTGCTTTCTTTCCTCTCTTCAGTAAACAGTTTTTCTTAGATGTTGCTCATGAACATGATAGTTCTTCAATGGTAGTAATTAGTGTGAAACCGCAGATTGTCCGCAGCATACTCATTTAGTGCTAAGATCGACGTGGAAGGATTTACAACCTCCACTTTTTGGGGCCAGTATTGCAACCTGACAATTTACCCACTTTCATGTTCTCAATCTGATAGCAACAATCTTGCAGATAACACATCCAATGCTAATCTCCAAATAACTGAAACTCCGGTTTCGTGCAAAACTTCTGAGGTATTCTGCCATGAAGAAAATGAACCAAGTGTCTATTCAATGGAACTGGTTGACACAGTAGAACAATTAACAATTGCTGCAACAAATGTTAGTTTCAGTCCACCAGCCTCAAATTGCAGTTTTGATGCTAGCAGCTATAGTTTGATGTATTTTGTGTGGCACAGAGCTATGCCTTCGAGGGCACTCCATGATTATTCCGGTGACCTCTACAAGGCTCCTTTGGTTCTTCACTCTCCAAAGCTTGGCTGCTGGTTTATTTCTGTTTTACCAACAAATCTCTCAAAAGAAACCCGGGGGACTTAAATGCTGAAACAAGAGTTTGCTATTCTATTAAGTGGCAAATGCTCGATTCTCCAGTTGGAAAAGCTGGACTGAATTGTACCTCTTTAAGATACATGCTCCAGGTAACATTGTCAGAGGACATGAGTTCTCATTTTGCTTTAAAGATTCAAATCTTGACTATCTTTGGCTCATTTTCTGTGATTCTGATAGATATGCTCATCATGCCAAAGACAAGCTTTTAAACAGCTTATTTTCCATACTCCATTTCTTCCACACACAAATATTACTGATGTGAATCATTATTGGTTATCTGCAGACAAATCTTTGGAGGGACAACTCATCCTTTGAATCCTATTATCTTCCAGTCAGTGAGAAAGTATCCTTGGATGCTGCCAATTTTCGTCTCGTGCCCTTGTCAAACCACACCTTGTATGGTGGCAAACCAGATGATTCATGTAATTATTTTGCTTCCTGTTAGAATCATCGTACTTGAGTATATGAAACACAAAGGTGATCTGCAAATAAAATTGGAAGTTGAAAGTTGAAAGAGGAGATCTTTGATTAATTAGAAAGCTGCAATTTGATGTAGAGCACATGTGGCAATCAATTGCACTCATTGCATCAAGTGCTGCAGCTATCCTTCCAGCTTATTGGTGAATGTCTTGATTCTATTATTTGCTTAGTTGCTAATTCTTCAGAATACTTAACTGCAGCAATTAAAGATGATGATACCTGAGCTGACTGTGCTTGCCTTTCTTAGTCCTTTAGTTCCATAATAGAACAATTTTAGCAGGTAACCAAGTTTAAGGGTAATTTTTGTTTCAGTAACACAAAAGATTCCTTGGTTTATGCCAACTTTTGATCACAGGAAGATTTTGATCTCGCATTTTGATCGAGTTATAGTTGTTTTATCCGTAAACATTGAAAGCTGTCAGTTGGTAACCATTCTCTAAGGTATTTTGGTTCTGAGCAGGCATATGCAGAATGGGTGCTTTTCACATCTAGTGGCATTTCAAGTGGATTGTATCATGCATGCGATGTAGGCATATGGTGTGCATTATCATCTGGTGTTTTGCAAGTATGATTCTGATCTTAATGATTTTATATGTCAGATATTTTTTAAGATGAGAACTTATGCATTTTTCTAGCATAGTCTTGCTGTATCGATTGATTCTTATTTCTTGTTCCTTTTATTCCTTTACTGGTTTTGAAACATTCTGATTTGTTGACAAACTGTTTCAGTTCATGGATTTTTGGTTCTCTCTCATGGCTGTAGTGAGCACTTTTGTGTACTTGGCTACTATCAATGAAGCATCTGAAAGGACTATTCACACAGTTGTTGCGATCCTTACGGCACTTATGGCCATAACCACAACTAGGAAGTTTCAACTTTAACATGTTGCATGAATTTCGTTCATTCAGAAGGGACTTTGAATTTAACCATGACAATGGCTTCAGGTCTCCTAATATTATTCTTGTTATAGCAATTTGGGCACTTGGTCTTCTTGTTGGATTACTGATAGAATTCTCCACCAATTCTAGTTCGTTTCGGGCTTCTGTGGAATTATGTATAAGTATTCCCAACAAGTGAGTATGCCTGCTGCAGAAACATACGACATTTAGATGCTGTAAACTTACGGAGGCAAAGATATACTGAATCAGTAGTTCATTGCATAGTCTGAAAAGTAACAAAGTCCATTTCTTATTACAGGTGGGATACTGTGAAAAGTTGGACGAACAATTTAGTTAAGAAAATATTGAGAAGATTCAGATGGGGTTTTGTACTTCTGGGATTTATTGCATTGGCCATGGCAGCAATAAGCATGAATCTAGAGACCAGTGAAAGCTACTGGATTTGGCACAGGTCCTATGAACTTACTTATTTCCTCCTTTATGCTCTATGTTTCTCTATCTGACAAAGTTTTTGTAATAATGGTTTCCAGTTTATGGCATGTGTCCATATATTCATCTTCCTTTTTTTTTTCCTCTGTTCAAAATTGGAGACTGAAGATACTGATAGTGAATGACATTTAGACGGACAATATCAGCTGATGCAGCAGAATTCATTTTCAAGAACAGAATAGGAGACTCTGAGAGATGGAGAAATTTTCCAGAATAAGCTCTGAGATCCTGCAGCAAGACATAATGAAGGTATGAACAATGAATTGAGTAGGCTTTGTCTCTTTTCGTGGATACGGTCATGCCTTAGATTGTGTCAAGTCTCCGCAAACACCATTTACCATAGGGAGATATGAGCTGCAGCAACAAAAATGCTGGAAGCTGCAAATTCTTTTGAGCATAAAGTTTGTTCGCCTTTAACCATTTGGAATTTTTGTTTATTTTCTTTTATATAAACCTTCTGCAAGTGTACATGGAAGATTTAGATAGTTCTTCTTACACTAACTAAATATCTTGTACAAGTGTATTAAATTTGAGCAGTTTACTATTATGATTTGCACATATTATCTACACACACACTCAGGAGAAGTGTTGGAGATGTTACAAGGGAAAAGGAAACAGAGATGTTAGATGAACTTTCATGTTTTAGTAATTCTACAAAATTGCTTATTCTTCTCCACTGGAGCACTCTTCAAAAATCTAAACCAATATTTCTTTGTACTCTTTACGAATTCCCCACAGAATCTCTGCACAAACCTTCATTCTTGGTCGCTTCCGTCTGTTAGGACCCATACATTTTACTGCCACTTCCATAATCTTCTCCAAGGCCAAGGTGTTTGCTGCACTTGGTTCGAGCTTCGGGTCCAATATTGAAGTTGTCTGTCCAGCAATAAACTTGCTAACTGCCTGCAATTTGCATCTATAAGGAGTCACATATATAACTTTTTCATTTCTAAATTGTTTCTGTTATTTGTTAACATTCAGTTACAAGATACTCGATTGAATTCAGAAAGAGTTTATGAATCACATTATGGACAAGAACGTATAATTCATGAACAAAGAAGAGAAGAAAATTGTACCCATTTGGGAGTTATTCGCTCTTTGAATTCCCGTTTTGGTTCTATAGGGCGTCTTCCTGTTACTAGTTCAACCAGTAAGACACCAAATGAATAAACATCGCTCTTCTCTGTAAGTTGATTGGTTCTAACGTATTCTATGTCCACGTAGCCTACAGTTCCTTTAACTTGGGTAGACACATGAGTATCACCTGAATCACGATCAGCTCCTGGCCTTGCAAAACCAAAGTCAGTTACCTTGGCTCGAAAGTTCTCTGCAATAAGAATGTTTGAGGACTTTATGTCCCTGTGAATGATTGGATGATCTGCAACAAGTTACGATTACATTAGATTCTCACAACAGTTTCTGAAAGGCCAAGAATAGCGTTAGCTCCAAACTGAAGGAACCTGTATACATGTGAAGATAAGTGATCGCATGAGCCACATCGATTGCAATATCCAGGCGCTGAGCAAAGCCAAGAATGCTGCCTCTTCTACCTGTCATTAACGTGCTTCTTAACTCAATCAATAGACAACATTGTAAAGTTCAGCTGAAGACAAGAGACTGAGACCAGATGGGGACATCATTATAAGTAAAAGTGAAACTTACAGTCCAAGTGATCCCTAAGAGTTCCATTTGGTACATACTCAATAACAACAACTCTTTCATCTCCATGCTCCAAATAGCCATAAAACTTTACCAGATTCAAATGCTCTACTTGCGCTAGTGTTTGTATCTCGCTCTGAAACTCCACACTTGAATGATCATCACAGAAGCTCTGCGAAGAAGATGTGACGAAAACATTGGTGGAGACTGAAACCTTATTAACACACATTTTGTTGGACAAGCAAAGATCAGCAAAATAAATAACGAATTAACCTTTTACAAACCTTTTTATTCGCACGTTTGACTGCAATAAGAGTACCATCTTTGAGTGTGCCCTTGTAGACTGTCCCAAACCCACCTTGTCCAATTATGCAGGAAGCAGAGAAATTCTTAGTGGCCTTGTAGATTTCATCCATGGTGAACCTCATAATACCTGTCTCTCCTCCTCGTCCCTGGTTACCAGCAACTAATAGAAACAAAAGTACACCAAGTCATTAGTCTAAGACTTGTAAATTCATCAAATAATTAGTTCATAAAGCCCTGGTAATGTCTACAAATATTAGAAATTGATCAGATGTTTCAAACGGGTAATAAAAAATTTCAAAAGCTAAGCACAGAAAACTAGGTATTTGTCAAACCTCGCACTAGAAAAGAACGTAAACATGCTTGCATGTAAGAAATACTATCATCAACTAACTACCAACATTCTCAAAATCGAACAAGATGTTAAACACATGCCTACAACGGTCGGAGTCGCCATTTTCTTTTCAAAAGCTCAATAGAACAGTAAGTACTGACAATCCAAGGAAGTGGAGTATTATACCAGAGTAAGGTTTAAACTCTACAGAGTGATCGTAACTCTTGGGGTTGTCCGTCTCATGACGCGGGAAGCACCCGACAAAGACTCCAGCGACCAATCTCGCGGCTTCTAGCACGAGGTTCCGCATCTTGACGACGGAGGAGGTCGGCGAGGAGGGTGGTTGGCGGTTGGGTGCAGGAGGCGCTGACTCTGGCCTTTTCATTACTTCTAGAGAGAAAGAGAAGGTTTGACGTCAAAATGGGGCGCGGGTCATTATCTAAACGGAAGACTTTGATTTTTTCAATGGTCTGCAATGCTAACGTGCGCCGTTCGCGTAAGGCCGGGACTGAGGGAATCACTCCCGCTGAGAATGACAGTTAGACGGGTCGGGCCCAGCACGAAATCCGAACAAATTTGGAGTTTAAAGTTTGAATTATGCCGGAAATGTAATTGCTTAAATTAATATTAATTTTTTTAATACTTATAAATTAGAACGGTATCGTTTTAAAATAATTATACGATTAAATAAAAAATAAACGTTATTTCCCAGTTTCGAGATTGGATAAAGAAGAAAGAGGCATCGAATGACCGTTGGAGTTGAAAAGGTGTCTCATCTCATGCCAAGCCAGTGACACTAAAATAACATGATTTTAAGGTAAAACGTCAATCTTTCTGTCACCTAGTAATAATAATAAATTGAATTACGTCAGGTTGCGTTAAGCTAGACTTGAATTCAATCTCAAGCTTGATTGAGTTCAACGCCTTTGGCTAGAGCTCAGTATTATTAGAGTTTAAAGAGCCCTACTTTGAGTTGGACTTTATTGAGCCTTATTTTTTTTATAAATTAAAAATACAAAATGAACAATGTTGTTTTAAAAAAATACGACATCGTTTATTTATAAAAATCAAACTTCAAATTAAGCTAGACTTTTTTCAAGAAAAATTGGCTTAGGCTAAGTCAACTCGGGGCGGGCACAAGCCTAGGTCTAGTTGCCATCCTTAGGCTATATCTTCTGCTCTGTGCAATACGTGTTTTATATTCTCACCAATTCTAAAGCCATTTCATGAAAAAAATGTGACCAATTAACCTACCAACAAAACTCCTTAGTTATAAATAACATCTTGTTGTTGCATTGAAACATATAAATGTTGACTAATTTAATTAACATGGAATTAGGTAAAATGAAATAGTTGATAGGCTAAGTTTAAATATAAAAAGGTCAAAAAAAGTTAATATATTTCAGTACACAAGACTCTCCATTTTGCGAGAATTAAAAAAAATCATCAATATGCGCAAACTTTTTTTATACTTTTACAAAAAAGGTTATTTATGTAACTTGAATTTGTGACTTTTTGATAACAAAAGAGCAAGTTTGCTAATTTCAAAATTAGAGATTGATAAAAAAAGTTATTTAAAAATGTCAAAATTTTTAAGATTTTTTTAATTTATTGTCAAAATTTTTAAGATTTTTAATTTAATGACTAAACTTTTATAAATTAAGTCAAAATTATATTTTTTGATAATGTAACAACCCACTAAATATTATGTAAATATCTATTTATTAGTCATGTCAACAAAACCTAACATTTAAAATTAAACTGTTAAAGTTTTAAAAAATTAATTACTCAGCTAAAAAATCTTAAAACTTAAGTATTGAATTAAAAAATTAATCTCACAAAGTTAAATACTTTAGAATTAATTATCTTATGTAACGACAAAATGCATAGAATAAAATAAAGGAGACTAATTGACTTTTTTTTTTACATATTTAATCAAATCATATATTGTAAATCTAAACTTGACCCAAAGTTTGAATATTTTAAAAAATTCAAACTCATCCCAAAAATCGATTAATTTAAGTCAAATCTTTTAACTTTAAACTATGTCGAGTTGGACCTAAGCGATTTTTCCAAACCTAAGTTGACTTCCAAAAATCAAATCCAATTCAAAACTTGGTTAATTTCAAACCAAACTCCAATTACAATTCCTACTCTTTTACTTAATAATTTATTATTAAGTTATAAAATCTCTCCTTATAGGAAATAAAGTTAAAATAAGAGGGCAGAGCAGCTAGATTTCGTCTATATTAATAAAGAGAATTTAACACAAAAACAGTTTTAAGTCTTCAACTACAAATGTAACTCAACAACAAAAGAATAAAGTTTTTAATAAGATCTTATCTATCTTGAAATAAATAATAAATTTTTTGTATATATTAATTATTTCTAGAATAATAACTATTGCTTTTTTAGTATTCATAGAGTGCATACATTAATTTGTAAATCTTATATTTTAAATAAATTAAGTGAATTCGATTTAAATAATATTTATAAGTATTAGTATGCTTCCGCTTTTGAACATTTCTCTTCAAAATTGAAGTAAGAACTCAATCATATTACTTCTTGAATCAAAAGACTCTCACAAGAACAAGAGCACAACTCCTCTTACCCCAGACGACCCTTGTCCAGGATTTGAGATTGTCCAAGTTATAGTTGCAGGATCAGAGAGCTGGCGGCCAAGGAATGCTTGTAAATTACTTGAGAACAGTGGTTACTAGATTCGGACATCATAAGAGCTCAGGAATGTCAAGTTGCACATTTGAGGACCTGCAGAATGAGACAGATTGCACTTACTCTTCTCGATGAGAAGGGTAAATCTTATAGAAATATATGTGCCAGTATAATCACAACATTAATTTTATATTTACGACCATTGATCGAATTACCTAATATATATTTAATAACTATAATGAGATGGTTAATTATTTACTAATTACATTTGAGGCACATGAAATGTTAAGACACTCATTCCACATCGGTGGGATGAGTGGGATGAGAGTGTGAGAGGAGGAAAGAAGCCTATAAAAGAAGGCTCTCTCCTCTTCCTTCAATGCACCAGAACAAAATTCCACTTTTATGTATGAATTAGAGGATTAATTTTGTAATCCATAATTTTCTTTTATAGTGAAATTCTTCTTTCTCCGTAGTTTTTACCCTATTGAGGGTTTTCACGTAAATTTCTTGTGTTATTTAATTTCTTCCTTCTTTCATATTTTCTTTTCCGTGTTTTCTGTTTCAACAAGTGGTATCAGAGCAAGCTTGGGTTAAGTTTAAATCTATTTGCCGTATGCTCTGTGGTTGCCATTTAGTGTGGATCCTCTACATCAGAAAGTAAATTAGATTTTGCGGTACCCTCGAGTGTGCATGGTACGCTTGTGGGACGACTTTTCAATTTTCATACCTAGTGGGACACTGTCCCCTGATATTCCTAAATTGCTCAGTGTCATCATTTGTGAGGCTCGTTTTGTGTAGAACCCAGGAGGTTACTATTCACCTGTGGGGTCAACTCACGTGAAATAGTGTGAGGAATTTTTCAGCAGAATGTCAGAAGTAAAAGGAGAATACAAGGTGGATAAATTCAACGGTAAAAATTTCTTGATTTGAAAGATGAGAATGAGGGCTATCTTGATGAAAGATAAGTGCCTCGTAGCAATCGTCAAAAGGCCAGATAATATCACCGATGAAAAATGGGAAGAAATGGATGCAAACGCAACAGCAAATTTACATCTTGGATTGACAGATGAGATATTGTCAAGTATAAAAAAGAAGAAGACAGCTAAAGAAATTTGGGGATATCTTACAAGTTTATACGAGGCAAAGTCCCTACATAATAGAATATCTCTCAAGAGGAAATTGTGCACTTTGCGGATGTTAGAATCTTCGACAGTGACCGAGCACATCAATACACTGAATTCTCTATTTTCACAACTCAAAAACATGAGTTATGTGATAGGGACTAGTGAACGAGCGGAAATTCTATTTAAGAGTTTACCGGATTCATACGATCAACTCATCATCAACTTAACAACCAACTTGCCTATGGAAAGTTTGAACTTTAACAATATTGTAGTTGCGATTATTGATGGGGAAAAGCGGCGCAAGAATAAAGAGGGATCTTCACAGTAAGTAAAGGCATTGGCAATGACAAGAGGTAGATTGATATAATGTGGTCCCAGTGGGAGTCAACAACACAGTGGATCAAAATATCAGAGAAAGAAAAATATCTAGTGCTACAATTGTGGCAAGAAAGGTCACTACAAGAAAGATTGTTGGAACCTGAAACAGAGTTCTAGTCCTCAGGGAAGAGTTGCCGATCATCAAGGAAATGTTGCAAGCAGATCAGAT
>JANKOD010000009.1:19156122-19175691 GCA_026284645.1 Erythroxylum acuminatum | reverse complement strand
ATTATTGATAGGATAATAATAAGGTAGGATTTGGTAGGAATCCTATTATTGATAGGATAATAATAAGGTAGGATTATTGAAAGTAGGAAACATGCTTAGAGTAGGAATTCTATTATTGTAAGGAAACTTGCCTATTTAAAGGCAATCGGTATTAATAAAGAGCAAGTCAGAATTTATTCAAATAAGAGATCAGAGTTCTCTCTATCGAACTCTAAGGTGTTAGCCTCCCTTTGAAGAGCTGAAATTCTACTCAAGATAGGTCGACCAAAAAAACAGTATACTCGTCCTGTGACTTGATCCCAAACACGAGACCATAACAGAGTGGTATTTACTGACTTGAAGAGTTGATGCTAAATCTGTGAAGCTTTTGCTTTATGGTTATCTTTTGAACAAATCAGCGTTTCTATACAGCATTTTCCTTCGTCATCATTCTCTTACTCTCCTTGTTTATCTCTTAACTTCTGTTTTGTTTATCTTTTCTTATAGGAAACATTATTTGACCATACTTCAATTGATACATCTTGAATGAGTTTCCAAGGTGGGAAGTTGCTTACTGTTTCAATTAAAAGGTTGAAGTTAGAAGGCTGGAGATGGATGCTACTTGTTTATTTGACAACTGGTCAGCAGACTTCACACAAATTCCTTTTCGGTTTGGTTTTTGTTTGGTTTTGAGATCGAAGATGTCATAGTTTTGCTTGTAAATCCTGTAAAGGTCCACAGTAAAGGAAGGAGTGACGTGATATGCCCATACCTCGGTTGCTAGGATTCAAAAGGATGGTTTTGCCAGCTAGTCACGTTGCAAGAATTGGCTTCTGTTTATGCCAAAAATAAAAAGATGGTGGCAAGCGGGAATTCCGTGTTCCATCTTTAGGTAATGAACTGGAGTTTTCCTTCTTGCACATATTGTCTTCAGTTTACATTTTTTGTTATTCGTGAACTATGTTGATGATCATGTGGACAAAGCATCTGAAACTCAGAGAAGATGTGTAACGATCAATGACAATTTACACACTCTCATATGATTTGCATGCTCTTGGAATTTTATCTATTTAAGTTTGTAATTCTTTCTGTTTAATGTGAATGTGGTTACTATCATCTAATTGCTTCAGTTTGTGATCTCACCTCTTGCACTCTGGAAATCAGTGAAAAGACAAATTAGTGATCTTTGATACAAGTTTAGTAATTTGTGATCTTTGAATTTCCAGAGGCAGAAGTTTATGACGAAATAATTTTTTTTGAAAAAAAGATCAAAGTTTCAAGAACTCAAACTGTGGATTCGTGGTATGAACTCATCTTGTGAAAAGAAAAAGAATCATAAAGAATAAATGAGGAACCTATTTCACAGTATTGTGTCACCTGAATTCAATAACTTCGCCTTCTCTGCATGCCCAAACTTCAACTAACAAGGTGAACTTATCCTTTCTCGGTAAGACCTTGCAACAATTTCTTCTCGGAGCCTGTTCAACACTCAGAAACCAAAACTCTTTATCAGTCACCAGAAGTAGACGTACGCAAGACTTTTCAGAAAATATTACACAAACGTTTTTACCGTGTCCCATAAGTACTCGTCAGGTTTTTTATAAACCTTGACTCTGTAAATCAGAGCAGGTTTTGGTATATCCCAGTTGCAATCCGAGTTTGGACCCTGATGAATTACGTACTCACTAGCTGTTCTGTTCCTAATGGTGTCATAAAAAGCTGAAGACAAATAATAGGCAAAGGGGTTTTGGCAAGTGTTGCGACTCGAAGCTGCTCGAGTGTTGAAGGCATAGCCTCTGGGATCAAAAGCTCGGTACCAAGGGAGGAATGTCCTCGATGGTATTTCAATGTCTCGAGGCTTCAGTATTTCCTGGAAGATTTGAATGGCATAGCCCCATGATACGGATACTATCCATTTAGTGCTTCTGTCGTAGCAAATGGATTGTTGGATTAGAGCAGCAGAGTCGAGTCTGATAGCTTCTGCAGAGCAGTGATTCTGTTCAGTTCAGGAAACATAGGATCAATGATATCCAAATGATGCATTGAGACCAAAGGTGCCACACGATGTGCTGTGAGAAGCCCGAACACGTTTCCATACACATCAAACTGATAAGAATATAAAAAGGAACCGATAATATCTCGTTAGGATCACAACAGGAAACAGAAGAGTATCGTGTAAAGTACAAGATGAGGAACGAAACAACGAACCTGGTGAAATCCAGGTTCTTTGGTAAGAGGAACACTGAGCCCAAACAAGCAAGCGTGAATCCAATAGGCAATAATCAGAACCGTACAAAGATGGATATCTCTTGATGCACCGATCCTGCATCATGGCAAGTGCTTGAGCTAATGGGTAACTAATGGCAAAACCAGCACCTCCATAGGCCATTTGATAAGAAAATCCTATGTTCTGCAAGTGACACTCTGATACACTTTCTATATAATAATACTGACCATGATCATACTTGGAGAGAACCCTGAGCAGGTTATCTGGAACAAAGAACGTATCATCATCTCCCATCACATACCACCTCACGCCCTTCGTGCTTTGTAGCTTCAACGTCTCTGAAACTAATCCTCGTTAAAACATTGTGAAATTTACAATGGGTCAACGGGGCCCATACGAGAAGGAAAATTAGACTACATACAAATTCAAGTGAGGTTTTATTCTAAAACCAATTGGCGATAGGTGGAGTAACCCACTAGGCTTATATGTTAGTCTTCTTTTCCTTTTTTTTTCTAATATGAGACACTTACATGTGGGTATTATCAACACTCCCCCTCAAGTACAACTGAGACTGAATATTCAATTGTCACTTAAAATAAACACAGTGGAAACCGGACTTGGCCGCTGGGACTAGACTTCGAGATGGACAACAGGGAAATTAATAATTTGGACCAAACCTGGCTCTGATACCATATTGACTCACAATTGTCCGATATTGAGATTCTTGACATACCCCCTCAGCCCAAAACAATGCTTAACATCTGTTGGGCATATTGGCCAAAGGGACAGAACCAGGTACTGTCCCAAACCATCGAGACAAACAAGATCTGATACCATATTGAAAGGCCTAACTCATCCCAAAAAACTAGCTTAAGAGGGGAGGTTTGCACATTATTATAAATTGTTGAATGCTCTTATACTTGTCCGATGTGGAATTCCTGACACACCCCTTTAGCTCAGAGCAGGACTGGACATCTAATGGGCATATTGGGCAAAAGGACAAAACCAGGTACCGCCCCAAACCACTGAGACAAACAGACTCTGATACTATGTTAGAGTATTCCATATTGACTAAACATGAAAATGTTAAAGGGTCTATAAGTGGTAAGTATCAACTATCTAAATAACTATTTCTAGTTATTTTGACAATGGTTGACCCAAGCCCAATTCTTGTTAGTGGACTCTACACTCTGCCTATATTAAAAATTTAATATGGTATCAGAGCAAGTTTGGTCCGGATTATTAATTTTCCGGTTGTCCGTCTGGATGTCCAGTCCCAGCAGCCGGGTTCGGTTACCACTGCGTTTATTTCAAGTGACAACTGGATGTCCAGTCCCAGTTGCACTTGAGGGGGAGTGCTAGAGTATCTCATATTGACTAAACATGAAAATGTTAAAGGGTTTTTGAATGGTAAGGGTCAACTATTTAAATAGCTAGTTCTAGTTATTTCAGCAATGATTGACCCAAGCCCAATTCTTATTAATGGGCTCTACATTCTACCCATATTAAAAATTATAATTAACGTATGGCAGATCTGTCACCTTTTGGGTTGCGGTACTCGAACTCTGACATGTTAACGTGGGATATTCTCACTGGCGGCAAGAGATGGTCGTCTGTTTCCTTTTTCACTAGCTTGTCCAACCATACTACCCCACGCATCTTCTCTGGTTTCCACCATAACTTGACGTAGTTTTTCCTGTGGTGACATGGCTCAGATGCGGAAGCAGTCCCAAAAACAATGTGATTAAGCTTTGTAGTTTCAGGGATTGGCAGGGATGGTGTGAGTGAGTGATTTGACATGGAAATAGCAAGCAATTGTTGAAGAATGATGGTCTGGTTAGGATGGAAATTGGATTGAAACAATGGTACAAGGTAATAGTAATAGAGATAAGGAATAGCGACGAAGAAGAGCCAGACCGGTGTCAACCTAGTAAGCGACCAGGTGACCAAGGAATGTGGAAACCTCGTAGTGGTACATTTATAATATGAAAAGTTATCTATGTCGAGAAAGTCAAAATCGCACATCAGAATGAAGAATATTAGTCTGTGTTTCGTATTTTAGCAGATTCTTAGAGATCTTCTTAGAGATTCTAATGAGGTTTTGTTGATAATGGCAATGGCACCTATTCCACGATATCCTACCATCCTCGATCTGCATGGCAATTGTTGGCATCCTACCTTTATGCCCTCAGTTAGGCCCAGACCGCATACTTTGGGGAGCATCATTGAACGATATTTTTTCCATCAACTCTGCCTATAATTTGATAACTGGGCAGACAGAAAGTCACCGAAGTATATTCTGGGAAAAGATATGGAAATGGGAGGGTCTGCAAAAAATTCGAGCGTTCTTATGGCTCCTGGCTCGTGATAAACTTCCCTCTAATCAACAACGTACTCTCAGGTATCAATCAACGGATCCATCCTGCCACCGCTGTGGGGAGGTTGAATCAATTCTGCACGTTGTTAGGGACAGCTGTCGAGCTCGGCAGTTCTGGAGTGGATTTGCCTACAGCAGTATCTCTGATGATTTCTTCCAGCAAGACAAAAACCGCTGGTTGCTAGAGAATCTGCGTCAACATCAGACACTCCAAGGTTTCGATTGGTCGTTAGTTTTTGGAACAACATGTTGGTACCTATGGAATTGGCGTATCAAATCAATTTTTGATCCCCAGTTCTCATGGCCGGTGAACCCTCATGTTGTCTTCCTTAAATATGTCCACTCGATTATTCAAACAAAAATTTTGGTTAGATGTGCACTACTGTGTCCAAGATAGCATGTGGATACTCTTGTTGGTTAGAGTAATCCTCCACAGGGCTGGATACGCCTCAATACTGATGGAGCGTACCGCGCGTCGACTTCGCAGGCTACAGCGGGAGGCCTCCTTCGGGACAACACAGGGAAATGGCTAGGTGGTTTTGATATAGAAATATAGAAATAATAAGTTTCAAAAAAAAATTATAGAAATAATAATAATAGATTTGATCCTACATATCTATAATTACTATATCCTTATCTCTAGTTTTGGAAAGTCAACCCTATCTAAACTCCCTTTCAGCATTGTAATTATTAATTAATGTTTGGTATATATATATAGAACTTGTTTGTTAAATGAATTATTAGTCATTTTTTGGCGGATTGAAAGGTTTCGGCTGTTTGATCACGTCAAACTGCTGATAATTATGTTTAGTAATTAACTGATTAGGTTGACGGATTGAATTCAATCCCCTGATTTTGAAAACGCTGCTATGAGGAGTGTTTTCCTTCAACAGCTAAAAAACTATTATATCCAAAAGTTATTACAAATTACTCAAAGAGATAAAGATATATAGAGATAAAAAAAAGATAAAGATAAAGATATAAATATAAATATAAATATGACTTAATTATACAAATTTTAAAAAGTTAGTCATTAAATTAAAAATTAAAAATACTTAATATTAAATTACAATTTTTAAAAAAATAAATACCTTTAAATTTGGTGTCTCTAATTATATTACATTAATTGCTTTTGTATAGACCCAATATTTATGTCCCTTTTTATACCAATATTTAGTATATAATGTTATTATCACCTGTAAATTGTATTTAATTCAATTCAATTCAATCTAAAATTAAAAAGTGAAATTTAAATTAGTTATTTTTATCTAAGTTTAAATTTAAAGAGATTAGTATAAATATTTTTTCAAAATGATTTTATTTTAATTTAATATGTTAAAAATATAGTTTCAATTTTAAAATTTTTAAAATTAAAATTAAAATAAGAAAAATTATATTTCCTTAAATTAGAAATTAAATCGATATAATTTTTATAGACCCAAAATCCATATTAACTACCAGTCTGTTCCTACCAATCCCATTTTCAAGCTTATTTTTAGTGACATTTTAGTGCTTTCTTAAGTTCTTCCGTTGGTTCTTCGTCGCGAAAATTCAAGAGGATCTCGAGAAGTTTTAAATCGAGCTTATTTGTCATTAAAAAGTTGTATTGAGAGGACTTTTGATGTTCTTAAGACTCGATAGAAGATATCGGAGAAAATAATAATGTTGACTTCTTTTGCTTTATCTAAATTCTTATGAGAATATTCAAAGAAATACTAATATATAATCAGATAATATTCATGTACTTATAAATATTTTTTAAAGTCATACCTTTTTAAGTCATTTTACACATAAACAACTAATAATTAACAATTAGTTTTATCAATCATCTTTAAAAAAACAACATATTATTCGCTGGTCAAATACGCTATATTAATATGCTATTAGCTAACTACTAATAGAATAAGTTAATATCTAATATAATCTGTTGATTGTCAAACAAGGCCACAACCAATTTATAATTGGTGAAAATGTTCAATTTTTATTAGAGTAAAAGTCATAAATCTCTTTGTAATTTAAAAAATTTTAAAAATAATAAAATTTAAATTATTGAAAACATTCTTTATAGTTCTTAAATTTTCTCAAAAAAAACTTTTAAACTTTGGTTAAAATATAGCGTTGTAATATGGAAAATATGTGTAGACTAATCAAATGTTATTGATATGGTAACTCAACTTAATTCTTAAACTTGAGTCAAATCAATTGAACTCAACTTGAAATAACAATTTAAGATAATTATAATAAATTATTAATTGAGCATAGCCTGAAGTTTGAAGTTTTTAACGAGAGTTAATTACCAAAAATTATAAAATTTTGCTCAAATTTATAGTTATAGATCGAACTTTAAAAAGTAACAATTAAATACTCAAATTTTTAATTTTTTCAATTATAACTCAACGTTAGTATCTCCGTTAAGTTTGTCAACTTGACTTTCCACGTGTTCTAAAAACTCTAAATATTTATACACGTCAGACCAAATTAACAAAACTAACAAAGATTAACAAAAATATGTCATTTAATAACATAACTAAAATTACGTTATTTTTTGGAATGAAATCACTCAATCAAAGAGGAGCCACTGTGATGCAAGAATAAACTGAGCTTCGTGTGTTGCGATGCGAGAATGAACTGAGGAGCTTGATGCAAAGTGGGAACGAAGGGCTATGCAAGAATGAAGGGTTGCCGCTTGATTTAAGGATTTCAATCTAAAAAATGATGCAGCTTTAGTTATGTTATTAAACAAAGTAGTTTTGCTATTTTTCATTAGTCATATTAATTTGGTCTGACATGTATAAGTGTTTAGTTTTTTTAGAACACGTGACAAATCAAGTCGGCAAATTTAACAAAAATACTGACTTTGGATTAAAATTGAAAAAATTAAATATATAATTGCTACTTCTTAAAATTTAAGTTATAATTAAAAAATTAAATAAAGTATGAGATTTTTTTAATATCCAACTTTTAAAACGTTAGAAAAGAGTTAGGCGTGACTTGTTGAAAAGTTGCTCAGGAAGTCTATGAGCTTTCGTGCAAGCTCAATGGTTCATTGGGATGGTTGTGAAAAGTTTATCTTAAAAGATCGACTTCATTTTTAAAGTCTATCTAAAAAAGTTACTTTGAGAAGATTTTTAAAAAAGTTTTAAATTTGAGATTCTTAAAAAATTGTATTTTAATTATTAAAAAAGTTATATTTATTAAAAAATATTTTTTTTATTTTACAGTCAAATATTCATTTTTCCTCAAAGTACTTATTCACTTTCTAAAAATCCATTCAAACAGGCACTTAATCATATCAATGAAATGCGTCGGCAATTGTGGGGCCGTGTAAAACTGGACAGGGACTGTCACGAGCTTTGTATACTTAATTAATGACGCTTTTACCAATTCGGTTCAAAATTAATAAAATAAGTTTAAATTATAAAAAGTAAATTTAAAAAATTGATTTGAGATTTAACTTAAAACATTCGAATAATCTCAATTTTATTTAAAATAATTAATTAGTTAATTAATAAATTTATCAATTTTTAATAATAAAAAATATTAAACTAAATCAAATAGAAAATTTAAAAATCAAACTAAAAAAATTAATTGATTCAAAATTTTTCATTATCAAAATGGTCAATTCGATTCGGCTTAAAACATTGTTTTAAGCGGTTCGATTGAGTTTAAACCTAAATTTGAACTACTCAATTTGGACTTAATAATCTTCAAATCGAACTAGATTGATCAAATTGTAGATTAAGGGTCCGTTTGATTCAATTTTTGGAGACTCTTAAAGTACTTTTTCTACCGCAAAAGCTATTTTCGAAAAAGAATAAGTGTTTGACTGCAAACTTTAAAATTATTTTTGAATTAGATATAACTTTTGAAAAAACTAAAATACAGCTTTTTGAAATATCTGAATGACTCAATTGTATCTTAAAATGGTTATCTGATGATCTGTTACCAATTAATTTCATAAATCTTATCTACAAAGATGCTGTTCTTGTAGCCTTTCAGGTTTTATTTTCAGTTTTCCTGAATATTGAAACGGTACCGTTTAGCCATAGAAGTTGACTAGGACAAAAAGTAGAGTCCAACGTGACAAACTTCGTACGATAAAGTAGTAGGACCGGCGATAAGGACATAAATCGTACGGCTTTGACTTCTTATCAACAAGTTTGAGCAAAGAGCCAAAGACCAATCCGTTGATAGTAACTCGGTCTCCTGCAAAGCCCTGTTTTCCATGTAAACAGAGCTGCTTCGATGAAGTTTCACGCACACGTTATTGTTAAATCAATGTCAGAAGGAAACAGAGTCGGATGTTTCCTGCTAATCTGTTAATCCAATGACTGAGAAGTGGTTGGTCATTGGTGTTCCTGTGTTTATCATTACCCCTTCCTTAGTAAAATTTCGAGTTTAAGATATAAGGTCATTTGGATTTTTGGACTTACATCAACAGTTCTGAGATGCATTAGTTTCGTGTGTAAGTGGGAAGAAAACCAAAAAGACCTGATTGGACGTTAACACAAGTCAAAGGGTGGCCACAGAAACAGAACCAGCGCTTTCTATACCATAATTAGTGACCTTTTGGTCTCTCTTAACGAACAACTTTTTCTGTACCAGTTTGGACAATATGATCACCTCAAAGGACATGAACCGGAATGCGATTCTCGGGTCCTCTTGTCATAGGATTGCGAGTCGTTTATTGCTCTTTTTGTGTCTGTTTGTTCAGTCCTATTCAGCTTATGAACTGATACAGTCGAACACTTTCACTGTTTCGAGCTTTAGATACCCCCAGACGGAGGTCGGGCCTTTTGATTTGAGTTACATTAGAGGTGTGTCTAAAAGCCAATGACATGGACGTTCTCACTCCCATCTGATTGATTCAATCTTTTGATTTCGATAATCTCTTGAGAGTTTCTTGCTTTATTAATGGTGGTATGGCTCTTTACCATCGTTTTTATCGACCCTTGTCTGTGTGTTTTTCAGTTGATCTACCTCCGTGGTTCTCTTCGGTGTCTGTAGCAATAGAGTCGGACGTGGAACTTGTGAGTATTAGTTGGATAATGTTTATGGTCGGTGTAAACTGCATAATCTCTGAGTTCTTGTTTAGTTTTTTGTCATAGTACCTTTGATTATGTTGAGTTGAAGATTGAGATTCTGCTTCTTTGATGAATTATGTCTATCCAATTGAGTCATTAGTTCAGGTATTGCTCTGCCTTGCTTTTAAGTAAGCTGATGCTCATATTTTGACAGGATTGGAAGAGCATATCAGAGGTTCCGAAAAGCCAGCTACGAGTTATCTGCTTCAGATATGGCAGCCCTCCAATACCAGAAGTCTTAAACAGTTCTCTTATACAGTTAGGTACGACAGACAGGAAGAGAATTGATAAGAGAGTATATCTGGTGATAATAGTTCACATAAATAAGAGACAATTGAATCTTTATCGCGCACTGGTTAACCTGATATTATAGAGCCTGGAACTCCAAACCTATTCTTTGTGTGGAATTTCTTTGTTTTGTCTTAAAGGTGCTCTTTTTTGTGTGTGCCAGATGAGAGTGTTATTCAGTTATGTTCTGCAACATGATTTTATTTATAGCCTCCATATTTTTGCAGCATTCGGTCCCTTTTCGAAAGGATCGGTTCGAGAAATTCAAGATCCTGAGAATGTTCAGTGCTATCCAATGCAGAGAAATATCACCTTGAATTTAACAAATGAACAGGTTTGGCATCAATGTTTCCGTTTGTGAGAAATGAAATTTTATGAGAGTGTAGTTTAAATAGTTGATTTCTTGTGTGCAAAGAAAGTGTATTCCTTTCTTGTTAGAACTATTTTTTCTTGTCAGCAAGAGTTGAACTTAACCAGGTTCTTGTTCAGATACCTCCAGGAGTTTGGTATCTGGGTCTTTTCAATGGCATTGGACCAACGGGGACACAATCAAAGATGGTATGCTTATTTCAGACTTCTAATTGAGTGTCTTGTCATGTTCCATCTTTTCTATTTAACCAAATTGAGTAAGAATTTAGACCTTTTTTAGTGATGTAGACAAACAACTATTGTATTTAAGTAGCAACAATTCCTCACTTGAAGAATGTTGAATCGAAGGTGTATAATAATGGATGATTTGCAGGCTAAAGTTGATATTTGACTGTTGTTCTTGACGAGAATGAAGACCATTTTTTTATTTCCAATTACGGTAAAGGTGGATATAAAGAAGTTTCCTGTGTAATTATGCTTAGAATTTGGGCAGATTTTGGGAATTTCTGAAATCCTTGGTCGAGGCTGACATGTGGAAAACTAATAGTCATGGTTTTTGATACATGAGCAAATACTTGATAATCTACCCTTGCTTTCTTTCCTCTCTTCAGTAAACAGTTATTCCTTAGATGTTGCTATGAACATGGCAGTTCTTCAATGGTAGTAATTAGTGTGAAAATGCAGATTGTCCGCAGTCCAGCATACTCGTTTAGTGCTAATATCGACGTGGAAGGATGTACAACCTCCACTTTTTGGGGCCAGTATTGCAACCTGACAATATACCCACTTTCATGTTCTCAACCTGATAGCAACAATCTTGCAGATAATACACCCAATGCTAATCTCCAAATAACTGAAACTCAGGTTTCTTGCAAAACTTCTGAGGCATTCTGCCATGAAGAAAATGAACCAAGAGTCTATTCATTGGAAGTGGTTGATACAGTAGAACAATTAACAATTGCTGCAACAAATGTTAGATTCAGTCCACCACCCTCAAATAGCAGTTTTGATGCTAGCAACTATAGTTTGATGTATTTTGTGCGGCACAGTGCTATGCCTTCGAGGGCACTCCATGATTATTCCGGTGACCTCAACAAATCTCCTTTGGTTCTTCACTCTCCAAAGCTTGGTCGCTGGTTTGTGTCTGTTTTACCAACAAATCTCTCAAAAGAAACTGGGGGGACTCAAAATGCTGAAACTAGAGTTTGCTATTCTATTAAGTGGCAAATGCTCGATTGTCCAGTTGGAAAGGCTAGGCTGAATTGTACCTCTTTAAGATACACGCTCCAGGTAACATTGTCAGAGAACATGAGTTCTCATTTTGTTTTGAAGATTCAAATCTGGACTATCCTTTGGCTTATTTTCTGTAATTCCGATAGATATGTTCATTATGCCAAAGACTAAGATTTTAATCAGCTTACCTTCGATACTGCATTTCTTCCACACACAAATATTACTGATGTGAATCATGACTGGTCATCTGCAGGCAAATCTTTGGACGGACAACTCACCCTTTGAATCCTATTATCTTCCAGTCAGTGAGAAAGTATCCTTGGATTCTACCAATTTTCTTCTGGAGCCCCTGTCAAACCATACCTTGTATGGTGGCAAACCAGATGATTCATGGACTTATTTTGTCCTGAACATTCCTCAGGGAGCAGCTGGAAGAAACATACACATCCACCTAACATCCAACACAAAGCTTAAGTATGAAATATATGCTAGATTTGGTGGATTGCCATCTCTCTACAACTGGGACTATTATTATGCAAACAGCAGTGGAAACAGTGATGGTTCTATGTTTTTCTTATTGTACGATTCAAGCGAACAGGAAGTTGATTTCTATATCCTGTATGTTAAAGATGGACCTTGGGTTTTCGGATTAAGAGGTTTAAACGCCACAAACAGGACCTCCTTTGGTGAGACTGTCATGTCTGTTTCAGTTGACGGGTGCCCTAAAAGTTGCTCCCATCATGGTTATTGCACAGACGCATTTGACGCCAGCGGACTCACGGTTTACAGGTTCAGTATTCTCAATCTCATAACACACGGGTGCTAAATTTTTGATGCCAACGTGCATTAGTCAGGCTGCATGGATTATTAAATTCCTAAATCCTGTGTCCATGCTATGTTTTCTTCCTCAGCTTTTGTTCCTGTGACGAAACCCATGGAGGCTTTGATTGTAACATTGAAATTATATCCCCCAATGGTATGTATGTTTTTCCATTTTTATCTTTTTACGCCAAAGATCCTGTTTTTTCCTGAAGTGTAAATTATGGAGAGAACTTGAAATCTGTGCAAGAGAGATTTCAGACAAAGTCAGGGAGGCCATATCGCGAAAATTTTATTGAACATCTAATGTCTCTTGTTTTGGTTTAGTGAGGCATTTTTCTCGCTGACACAGGCTTGTCCTTGTTCATTCTAATAAAGATCTAATTTTGGTAAAACTGTACATAAACCTGGCAACTTTTTGATTTTTGGGATGGATTTTGCTTCCTGTTAGAATCGTCTGTAACTAAAATTGGAAGTTGAAAGTTGAAAGAGGTGATCTTGGATTAATTAGAAAGCTGCAATTTGATGTAGAGCACATATGGCAATCAATTGCACTCATTGCATCAAATGCTGCAGCTATCCTTCCAGCGTATTGGTCTCTCCGGAAAAAGGTGGACGTCTTTATTCTAATCTTTGCTTAGTTGCATGCTAACTCTTCAGAGTACTCAACTGTAGCTCTTAAAGATGATGATACCTGAGCTGAATGTGCTTGCCTTTCTTATTCTAGTTCCATAATAGAACAGATTTAGCAGATAACCAAGTGTAAGGGTAATTTTTGTTTCAATACCACGAAAGATTCCTCATTTTATGCCAACTTTTGGATCACAGAGAGATTTTGATCTTGCGTTTTGGTCGAGTTATACTTGTTGGATCCGTAAACATTTAAAGATATCAGTTGGTAACCATTCTCTAATGTATGTTGGTTCTGTGCAGGCATATGCAGAATGTGTGCTTTTCACATTTAGTGGCATTTCAAGTGGATTATATCATGCATGCGATGTAGGCACATGGTGTGCATTATCGTTTGGTGTTTTACAAGTATGATTCTGAGCTTAGTGATATTATATGTCAGATACTTTTTAAGATGAGAACTTTGCATTTTTCTAGCATAGTCTTGCAGTATCGATTGATTCTTATATCTTGTTCCTTTTATTCCTTTACTGGTTTTGAAACGTTCTGATTTGTTGAAAAACTGTTTCAGTTCATGGATTTTTGGCTCTCTTTCATGGCTGTAGTGTGCACTTTTGTGTACTTGGCTACTATCAGCGAAACGTCTAAAAGGACTATTCACACAATTGTTGCGATCCTTACGGCACTTATGGCCATAATCAACGCAACTAGGTAGTTTCAAATTTAAAATGTTATATGAATTTCGTTCGTTCAGAAGGGACTTTGAGTTTAACCATGACAATGGCTGCAGGTCTTCTAATATTATTCTTGTTATAGCAATTGGGGCGATTTGTCTTCTTGTTGGATTACTGAAAGAATTCTCCACCAATTCGAGTTCGTTTCGGGAATTATGTATAAGTTTGCCCAATAGGTGAGTATGCTGCTGCAGAAGCATACAACATTTAGATGCTGTCAAATTGCGGAGGCATAGCCGCATAGATATACTGAATCAGTAGTTCATTGCATAGTCTGTTCTGATAAGTAACAAAGTCCATTTCCTATTACAGATGGGATACTGTGAAAAGTTGTATGAAGAATTTAGTCGAGAAAATATTGAGAAGATTCAGATGGGGGTTTGTGCTTCTGGGATTTATTGCATTGGCCATGGCAGCAATAAGCTGGAATCTAGAGACCAGTGAAAGCTACTGGATTTGGCACAGGTGCTATGAACGAACTGATTTCCTCCTTTTGCTCTTATGTTTCTTTTCTGACATGAAGTTTTTCTTGTAATGACGATTTCCAGTTTATGGCATGTGTCCATATATTCATCTTCCTTCTTCTTCCTTCGTTCAAAACTGGACACTGAAGATACTGATCGTTAAAGACGTTGAGACAGCAATATCAGCTAACGCAGCAGGATTCGTTTTCATGAACGCAAAAGGAGACTGAGCGATGGAGAAATTTTCCAGAATAAGCTCTGAGATTCTGCAGCAAGACATAATGAAAGTATGGACAATGACTGGAGTAGGCTTTGTCTCTTTTCGTGGCACTATATACGGTCTTGTCTTAGATTGTGTTAAGTCTCCTCAAACACCATTTACCATAGGGAGATATTAATGGAAGTTTGGAACCGTAAAAAATATAGAAAAATAGTAAAGAAAAAGAAATAGACTAGAAAAGTAATAGATTAAATTTGCATGTTTTATTGACATACTCCGAGACAAAAAATAATTAGCTTATAAATAGGCTTTATGTCATAATAAATTATCTAAAAAGGTGCAGAAAAATAATAGATATAATTTAAACTAACAAATTGAAAATAGAGGAGCAGATTTGAAATTTATTCAACAACTACAAAATCCTAACTAACTTTGAAACATTCTTTCCAACATTCTCTCTTGATTCAAAGTTGCAGAAAATTCAAACTCCATAGAGCACATCTCTCCAGATTTCTTATTTGTGAAGCACATCTCTTCACTGTCTGATGCACTTCTCATCATCTTTCCATTGTTGAGCACTTCTATCAACTAATTCAAAAAAAAAGTTTCTTCTTCAACCACTTCAACCAAATTTGTATGTTCTTCTTTTTAAATCTGCAATTCTTTTACAGATGACCAAATCTTTTACAGTTATAACGTTGAGGCTTTTGCCAACAATATTCCTCTTCATGACTAGGCTTCTTGCAATGGTTACATTGAGGAATTTTCCCTTTTCCCTTTACAACTTTAGCTAAATAAGCTCCTTCAACTATCTGTTCAATTCCCTCTTTTCTCATAGCTGTTCTTTGCTCCTGAGCCTGCAAAACATTAATCAATTATGGTAAAGTTATTTGACCGATATCTCTTCAATCTTCAAGAGATCAAATTTTAGACTCAAAATTTTCAGGCAAACTTATAAGCATTTTCTCTACAATATTGCTATCAGGTAAATTTTCTCCCAACAGTCGAATTTTGTTCATCACATTTATCAGCCGATCAGAATATTCTTGTATAGTCTCCTTTTCTTTCATGCTCAAAGTCCCAATTAAGTGTTGGATTATTTCCCAGATGTGGTAATTCCATTTCATTTTCTACCCATTGCCACAAGCTAAAACCTTTTAAATGAGCTTTCATCTTAACAACCCATACTAGATAATTTTCACCATTGAAACTAAGGGGAGAGATAATTGTTGAATTGCTGGTAGCCATGGGGACTTTATTTTTGTATTTTCTTACTCAATCTCACAATTCCTCAAGGATCTAAAGCTCTTATACCATGATGGAAGTTTGGAACAGTAAAAAATATAGAAAAATAGTAAAGAAATAGACTAGAAAAACAATAAACTAAATTTGCTTGTTTTATTGACATAATCCCAAAACGAAAAATAACTAGCCTATAAATAGGCTTTACACCACAACAAATCATCTAAAAAGGTGCAGAAAAATAATAGATATAATTTAAACTAACAAATTGAAAATAGAGAAGCAGATTTTGAAATTTATTCAACAACTAAAAAATCCTAACTAACTTTGAATCGTTCTTTCCAACAAATATGAGCTGCAGCATCAAAAAAGCTGCAAACTACAAATTCTTTTAAACATGAAGTTTGCTCACCTTTAACCATTTGGGATTTTTGTTTATTTTCTTTTATATAAACCTTCTGCAAATGCACATAGAATATTTACATATTCCTTCTTACACTAATTGCAAATCTTATTCAAGCATGTTAATTTAAGTAGTTTATTGTTATATCCTCGATGGTATTTCAATGTCTCGAGGCTTCAGGATATCTTGAAAGATTTGAACTGCATAGCCCTAAGATACAGATACTGTCCATCTATTGATTCTGTCATAGCAAATGGATTGTTGGATAAGCGCAGCAGTCTAGTCTAATTGGGTTTGATAGCTTCTGAAGAGCAGTGATTCTTTTCAGTTCAGGAAATATAGGATCAATGTTACCCAAATGATGCATTGAGACCAAAGGTGCTACAAGATGGGCTGTGAGAATCCCGAACACGTTTCCGTACACATCAAACTGATAAGAAGATAAAAAGAAATCAATAATATCTCGTCAGCAATCAGGATCATAATAGGAAACAGAAGAGTATCATGTAAAGTTCAAGATGAGGGATGAAACAACAAACCTGTTGAAATCCAGGTTCTTTGGTAAGAGGGACATCGAGCTCAGTCATGCAAGCGTGAATCCGATCATCAGAACCATACAAAGCTGGATATCTCTTGATGCACCTACCTTGTATCTCGACAAATGCTTTAGTTAATGGGTAACTAATGGCAAAACCAGCACCTCCATAGGCCATTTGATAAGAAAATTGTATGTTCTGTAAGTGATTCTCTGATACACTTCTATGTAATAATACTGATTATGATCATATTTGGAAAGAACCTTGAGCTAGTTATCTGGAACAAAGAACGTATCATCATCTCCCATAACAAACCATCTCACACCCTTTGTGCTTTGTAGCTTCAACTTCTCTAAACTATCCACATTCAACATATGGCAAAGCTGTCACCTTTCGGGTTGCAATACTCGAACTCCAATACATTAACATCGAATGTTCTCACCAGCGACAAGAGATGGTTGTCTGTTTCCTTCTTCACTAGCTTGTCCAACCATACTACGCCACACATCTTCTCTGGTTTCCACCATAGCATGACGTAGTTTTTCCTGTGGTGCTATAGCTCAGACCTCGAAGCAATCCTAAAAACAACGTGATTAAGGTTTGTAGTGCCATAGCTCAACACTTCATTTCATTCATTGAATGTTCTTATCTACAGTTCGAATACACCAAGATGTCATCAATAAACACAACCACAAAGCGATCTAAATAGGTTGAAATACCTTATTCATCAAGGCCATAAAAGTTACCGGGGCATTAGTCAATCCAAACGGCATCACCAAAAACTCAAAGTGCCTATATCTTGTTCTAAATGCACTTATTGGTATATCAGCCTCAACTATTTTCAACTGATAATATCTTGATCTTAAGTCTAACTTTGTGAACACTTGAGATCCTTATAACTGACCAAGCAAATCATCAATCATTGGTAATGGGTATTTATTCTTAACTGTCACTCGATTCAACTGTCGATAATCGATACACAATCTCAGAGTTCCATCCTTCTTCTTTACAAATAATACCGGAGCTCTCCAAGATGACACACTAGCCCTGATAAAACCCTTATTTAACAACTCTTGTAACTAGGTCTTCAATTCCTTCAGTTTTACAGGTGTCATCCTATATGGAGGAATTGATATAGGAGCGATACCTAGAACAAGGTCTGTGGTAAACTCCGTCTCCCTTTCTGGGAGTAAACCCAGTAGTTATGCAGGAAACACATCTAAGAAATCCCTAACAACTGAAATATCCTGAATAGTTTGTTCATTCCGGGTATCAACTACGTGGGCCAAATAAGCCTCACATCTACCTCGAATCAGTTTCAAAATACTCATGAATGAAATTAGTCGGGCTAGCACGGCTTGACTAACTCCTGGAAACATCACTCTCGGTTGATTAGGGGATTCAAGAACTACTTCCTTAGTATAACAGTTTATCACAGTCCGATGAACAGTGAGCCAATCCATGCCTAGAATAATATCTATTTCCTTTAACTGCAAGACAATTAAATCAGCTTCTAACTCTGCCTGATCAATTTGAACTATGCATCCTTTACATACCTCACTAATCACTATTGTGCTACCCATTGGGGTACTCACCTCTAATCCACATTTCAATATCTCTCTCACACAATGCAATCTAGATGCCAGATGCGGTGTGATAAATGAATGTGTAAATCCTGGATAAATGCTTCAAAATGAAAAACATTCAACACACCTGTTACCACATCTAGGGAGTTCTGCGCCTCTTATCTGGTGATGACATAGACCATGACCTGAGATTGCGGCTAGTTACTCGGCACCTCATTCCTAATACTGGGCCTTGTTGACTGAGTTCTGCCTTTACCTCTGCCTCTTTGTACAGATCCGACAGCTCTACTCTGTTGAATTGTTGTCTCAATTATTGTTCCTCTTCTAACTCCAGACTGTAGTCCCAAAGTCTCGGGACAATCTCTGATATGATTCTTATCAGAGCCACATTGGAAACAAGCTCCCAATAACCTCCAACACTCACCGCCATGCTTCTTATCATAGTGCTCACAATTAGGCATCTGTTGTGACTGCTTAGAGGGCATTTGTCCTTTACCTCTACCAGTCTAAACAAATCCACCTCTTGGTCAAAACTCAGATTGTCTCAATCTAATATGGAATCGAGATGATTTGTTATAACATTTACTAAAGCTTCTTCCAGAATCAACCTGAGATTCACTCAGTCTCTTCACTCTAGACTCTTGTCTATACTCTCCCTGACCATCCGTCAACAATTGTTCAATTTTGATCGAGGCCGCTCAGATCTCCGTAAAATTACCTAAATTAGAAATAGCTAGCCTCATTCTGATCTCCATATTTAACCCATCTTCAAATCTCCTACATTTTTTCTTCGCGGTTGGGATTAATGCAGTTGCATACCCCCATTAATTCATTAAATTTTATCGCATACTCGACTACTGAGAGACTTCCTTATTTCAAATCTAGAAATTCTTTTATCTTTCTGTCTAGATAAATCGTCGGCATGTAATTCTCTTTAAATACCTTCAGAAAATCTTCCCAAGTTAAACTACAAGGTTTGGTAGCACTGCCTGGAACAGTCTTCTACCACTGATATGCTAGACCTTGCAGAAGTGAGACTGCATAATCAAATCTCTCATCTAACTCACAATCCACCTGATCAAACACTCTTTCAGTTCTCTCTAGCCAACTTTCTGCCTCAGTAGGGTCTGTACTTTCGTAGAAGTCTACAACCCCCTGCTTTCGAAGCTAATCATATCTCCTTTCCCTAAGAGGGGAGGGATTCTCGGAGGTATTTGGGCAAACTCAAGTATAGAAGACTCTCTATTGGCTCCTATAGACTCCATGTCAGCTGACTCTCCAACTTGATCTCCTATGGCAGGTAACTTATAACAAAAATAGTTGTGATCACTAACTGAGTCTCTCACTATTTATCATGTCTCAATACTTTTATATGTCC
>JANKOD010000009.1:19100350-19122002 GCA_026284645.1 Erythroxylum acuminatum | reverse complement strand
GTGCATATGCTAACTTGTAATGTGCACAAATATCAATTCGTGTATGAATGCTAATGTTATGCATGTATATGCAATATCCAATCTAAGGTTAAACCTGAAGCATATTATGGAAAAATGGGATATTACAATTTTCCTCCCGAACTTTGACCAATTAATAGATCATTTATTGAGCCACTTTATTACCTTTGTTTGGATCAAATTATGTAAGTTAACTGATAATTATTGAAAATTTGCAAATACAATTAACAATTGTCTAAATTTATGAGGAAAGACAAAATTTTCCAACACAGAATGTGGAAACCTCGTAGTGGTCATTTTATAACATGAAGAGTTATCTATGTCGTTCAAGTTTGGTTTCATGTTAGCTCACAAGTGACAGGAGAAATTTAAAAACTGGTATCAGAATGAAGAATATTAGTTTGTGTTTCATATTTTGGCAGCTTCTTGGAGATCTTCTTAGAGATTTAATGAGGTTTTGTTGCTAAAATGGGGCAATGCCTAACAAATAGAAATATATATAAAAATAATAATAGATTTGATTCTAACAAATAGAAATATATATATAAATAATAATAGATTTGATTCTAACATATCTATAATTTACTATATCCTTATCTCAAGTTTTGGCAAGTCAACCCTATCTAAGTTACTTTTGAACATTGTAATTATTAATTAATGTAAATAATGTAACTTTTGGGCCAATTTTACTTCCAAACTTGGAAGTATATATAGTCAATTTATAATTGGTAAAAAGGTTCATTTTTTATTAGGTAAGAGACACAAATCATTTTGTATTTTAAATTTTTTTAGAAAAATATTATAAATTTTGAATTATTAAAAAACTCTTTATAATGTAAAAAAAACTCTTTATAGTTTTTAATTTTATAAAAATTATTTCTTTTAGACTTTAGTTAAAAGACATCAATAAAATACAATATAATATGAAAATCATACGTAAACTAATCAAACGCTAATGACTCGGTACTCCAACTTAACTCTTAAACCTGACCCAAATCAATTAAACTCAACTTGAATTAATAATTTAAGATAATTATAATAAATTGTTAATTTTAGTCATATTAATTAGTTCAACTCTATTTTAAAATTTGTTTTAAATTATTATACAATAACAACAACAATATTAAGTAGAAATCTCGTTAACACGTGAGATCTAGAGAGGTCTAGTAGTACATGGCCTTATTCTTAACTAATAAACAAAATTTGATTATCATGTAAACAACATTTAATTGGTTCAACTATAATGGATATATTACTCGTGTTTTTTTTGGTCATTTTTTAACCTAAACATAAGAAAAAGGATTTTTAATTAAAATTATAAAAAAATTTAAAATTTAAAATATTAATGAGTTTTTTTTTTATTTTTTTGAAATTATAGGGGAGTCCAATATCTTTTACCCCTTTTGATTATACTTATGCAACCTACATAGATTGAATTGAAAACTTAGAGTTTGGATGATTGATTAAACTTAAACTTAATAATTAAATATGACTAATCCAAGTCATTCTAATGGAGTCTCTTTGTTCTTAAAAATATACATCTTTTAACTTTATAATGATTGTGATCAATATTATTATTTAATTTTAATTATTTATTATTGTGTTAGACTAATTTAAGTAAAATTAATGATAATAAATAACAATGATTAAAAAACTTAACTGGTTTGACTAATTCAACTGAAAAAAAACTTTGAAAACTTCAAGTTTTCAGTTTTTAACTTTCCGGTTCAGTTTATTTTAATAACTCTTGTTGTCAAAAATTGATTAGTTTATAATTAATCGGTCAATTTTTGTAATTTAATAAGTTAATATAAACCAAGATAAATTAATTAATTTTTATTTAATAAATTATTTTTTAATTAAATTTTAAATTTTTCAGATGTGTAAAGATAATATATTTTAATTACATTTAAATTTTTTTAAACCGATTTTATAATAATATAATATTATTATATTTTATTAAATATTTTATTCAATTAAGTTGAAATTTTTTAAACTTTAAAGCTTGTCATGTCTTATCAGTTTACGTTTTTAAAATATTGATAAATGATGTCACTGTTTCGTTATAGCTACATACATAGATAAAAGTAACAATACTTCAAGGAAAAGCAACATTAAATGAAGGGAAAAAGCTTTTTATAAAGTAGTAAGTAGGACGAGCCATGTTAGTTGGAAACTTGGAATCCAATAATTCAAACTGTATCTTCAACGACCAACTTCCGACCACATAGACAATTTTGTGGTCTATTCGGAATTTCAATCTTTAAGCTTCCGTTATCTGTCCCATCCTAGCTAATTTTGACCTACAACTTTCATTGTATATTTTTTGGTCAAAAAAGCCAAGAGCAAATTGACAAAGAAGACCCCACTTAGTTAATAATTTTGTATATACTGTTTAGGACTTATAATTAAGAACGGCAAGAATTGTTCGATCAGAATTGATTCGAGTTAATTAGGGATTGAATTTTTTAAATTTTTTAGACTTTTGCTTGAGTTTAAATTCGAGCAATCTGAGTATGAGCCGGGAACAAATTTGTTGTTCCAGAATTACTGTGCCTGAATAAATCTCAACCATTCATTACAATAAGTTGGCTGGTTAGGATCTTAAGGGCACAACTAGGCACAGCAATTCGGGAGCAGCAAATCTGCTCCCGTATGAGCCTAGGTCTAATCTAAAGTTACAAAATTTTGATAAAAAAACAATTTTATTCTAAATTTTTTTAAATTAAAAATATATTTAATTGAAATTAATTCTATTTAATTGAGTCTATAAGATTTGAAGCCACTCAAGTCCTATCTAATTTGAGAGTTTGTTAAGAATTTTTGTAACAGTTCAAATCACCCACCCACAGATATATCTGTTTTAAATTGTCCATCGGGTCAAAACTTTCATGGTTTTGCTCTTCTTGCATTTGAAAAAATGCGTTTATGAAGAAGAGATATCTATATCCTTATAAGGCGTGATTCGTTCTCTTCTTTAGCTAACGTGAAATCTCAAAATTTTAAACTTAATTAAATTTCGGGTCAAGTCTTCGCCTATCCATAAAACTCATATCCAAGTTCGACTCTATTTGGTCGGGTCGGTCGTGCTGGGCCTGGGCTCAGTCGCGACGACCCGTGGGCCGATCGGTCCATTCGTCAAAGATGTTGAGCCCAAGCCCGATCCAAACTCTCCATAGCCCATTAGCAGGAGAGAGCCTTCCATGCAGAAGTAGGAGTCTACGTGAAAACCTAACCCTAGCATCCATCTCATATATAAGGTATGATTTCATTGTGATAAAGGTACGCATAATCATAACCCTAGTTTTTCCTTGCTTACAGCGATCCCACCTTCACCAAAAGACTTACTTGATCGTCGGAGGGGCTAATCGGGATACAACTCCCGACGTGCCTTCTTCGTTTTGCAG
Source organism: Erythroxylum acuminatum (assembly GCA_026284645.1). NCBI lineage: Eukaryota > Viridiplantae > Streptophyta > Magnoliopsida > Malpighiales > Erythroxylaceae > Erythroxylum > Erythroxylum acuminatum. Next base: position 19,118,577 of record JANKOD010000009.1, on the reverse strand, counting down.
GAACTCCACACCGAGACTCACAAGTGGGGCAATCGAGTCATGGATTCAAACGGCAACGTTCAGTTCGGCCAGAATCAGGCAGAACCACTATTCATTGTCCCTTCTACTTGTAACGATGATGGAATTTTTCTTTATTGAATAGTTAAAGACTAAAAATTTAAATTTTGATTAAATATAATGATGATAAAATGATCTAATTAAATAAACTTAATTATAGTAAAATAAATAATATTTTATGATTATAAGATGAATACTTATTGTGTTTGTGTAATAAAGAAATTCAATAAAATTAGTATACATAGTTATTATATTTTTGTTTAAATAAGATTTATGCATATATCTATTTTTAATTTGTTAAAAATATGTCCATAAATTCTTATAAAAGACGATTAAATTTTTAACAAATTATTTAAAAGTTCTAACTATTTAATCAAATAAAAATAGATATTCAAATATGTATATCTTTGTAATGCTTGTCATTATACAATTCCTTATTAATCATTAATAAAATTTGTGTCATATCAAATAATTTAATGACCATTTAGTCTAAATTATCATGAAGACTTACTGTAACTACCAAGAAGCTAAACCAATAAAACAATTAGTTTAAGGTATAAAATATTTAAATAGTAAATTAAATAATTTAAAATATGAATAAAACATGATGTCCTTATCCATAGAAAAATATGAAATTTAATTGAATTTATAAAATTAACCGATTAATTAATAAATTAATCAATTTTAACATTAAAATTTATTATAATAAATCGAATTAAAAATTTAAAAATTAAACTAAAATATTTAACTTAAAGTTTTTCTTATTGACTCGATTGGATCTGGTTGATTATTAATATTGTTAAGAGTTTGCAGGAAGACTTGGGTTGGAGCACCCTGTTCTAGTTAGAGTATTTTAATTTTGTACCACTTAATTTTATTTATATATTTATATAAACTCCACGCAAACGTGTAAACGTGAATTTTTTTTTACAACGGGAAAAACGTAAATTATAGTATCCGCCGAGGGAGACTAACCCCGGCCATATCTTCTAAAAGGAGAGTGGCACACGTAGATGGTGTCCTATCAAAAGTGGTGAGCCCAAGACCTAAAATAAAAGCATCTTTAACGAGTCAATCAGCGTATCGGTTGCTCTCTCAATAAGTGTGGCTAGAAATAACTACCCAATTTCGGATGAAAAGTTGATTGATACCCAAAACTAAAAGATTAAGAGACAGGACGCGATGTGAATATGAAGAAACTAATTAACTAAAATAGACGATATAATCATTTTCAAAAAAATAAAATAAAATAGACGATATAATCTTGGAAGACCTGAGTTGTTGAAAAGTTGTTTTGGAAGTTAAAGACGTTCGCGTAAAAGTTGAATGATTCATTTGGATGGTCATGGAAAGACCCTTTGAATGGTGAAAAATTACAGTTTTAGGACTCCATTTTTAATCGCACCCGTGAAGTGCGTCGGCGATTGTGGGGCGGTGTAGAACTGGAATGCGACGGTCACGAGGTTCATATACTTGATTAATGTTGCCTTTACCAATAAAGTGAAGAAGCTGATTAGAACCCTACCCCACCACGACTCGGTCCAAAATTAACGAAATGGGTTTAAGTTTAAGCAAAGTAATTAGCTCGAGCCCGATCTAACTTAAAATTAACAAATTTAACTTAATTTAACTAAAATTTATACCTAATTTTTTAAAAAATTGAGCATCGAGTCAAAATTTTGCTTTAATTATCTAGATTTGACTTAACCCGAAGCCTAACAATTGTAAATCTAGGCCGAGTAAAAATTAAATTTAAGAAATTAGTCTGATGTCGTATTTAAAATATCCAAATGATATCATTCAAAACAAGTTTATTTTAAGCGGCTTGGTAAACTTTGAATCGAGCTCAATTGATTGTATTGTAGGTTAAGATTAGATTTAAGAGTTCTTTCTGAGATCCAATTTAAAATATCCCAATGACCTAAGTTCGTCTAAATCAACATTGTTTTAAGTGGTTCGATTAGGTTTAAACTTAAATTTGGGTTATGTGGTTTGGAACTCACTAAACATCAAATCAAACTCGATTGATCGAATTATAGGGCAAGATTAAATTTAAGAGATTTGTCTCGTATTCGATTTACAATATTCAAATAACTTGTTATAATCTAAAATAACATTATTTTAAGTGGCTTGATTAAATTCAAACTTAAATTCGAGTTGATAGAATAAGGGGTATAGGGTCAAAAGGTCCTGTGTTCGAATCTCCTTACTTACGCTCTCTTGATCGAGTTTGTCGTACAGAGCTTGCCTAGTGCGGAATATCCGATTAGCGTGATTTGCAGATTATTGCGTTAATATGAAAGTTTACTCAGTACGCTTCCAAAGAATAACGACTGCGGGTTTCTCCGTTTTCTAAAAAAAAGTGAACTCGATTAATCAAATTATAGGCTAAAATTAATTTAAAATGTTCATTTGAGATCCGATTTGGCAGGATCGTCGCTAGAAATAGAAAAGTTTGGCAAGATCGAATAAGGGTAAATGATTAACCGTTGTAGTTACTAGGAGATGCTGTGTCACGTTGCGCAAATTGCACGCCAGGTGGGGGGGACAGTAAGATTCCAGCGAGGTCTCTGAGAAAGGTCCCATTACTTACTAAGTGACAAAGAGGGATGAACTTTGTAAGCTTTTAGGTTCTCGCAGATCTGGCCTCCATCAGGTATTCCCCATTATTGATATTTTCATTATTTTATGTTTTTTTAAAGAATTGTTTTTGAACCCTGCATCATCCTTATATTGTCTCATTTACATGTAGATCCACCGAAAACAGCCTCTCTATTATATAGGGGTAAGGCTGCGTACTATCGGACCTTCTCAGACCTCGCTTCATTGCGAAATTTCGGACTGGGTGATGATGATGATGATTTGAGATCCGATTTAGTATACTTAAACTATCCAATTTTATATAAAACAACATTATTATAATTACTTTGATCGAAATTGAATCTAAATTTAAATTATTTAACCCGAATTTATTAAACTTTAAATCGAACTGAAGTTACGAGATAATGGTGAGTCCACATCAACCACCTAAGTTACTATTCTCTACTTGACTTCTGCTGTGTTTGTAGGCACTTAGCTCAGCTACTCTCTGCCAAACTTACGCTCACAGGGTCACTAGTATTTAATATTCTCCTGGTCTTCCTTTTTAGAAAGTAAAAGACGCCACTAATTCAGGCATGTTAAAGTTAAAATGACATGACCCTGAGTAATTTAAATCTTTTAAATATTTAATAATTTTAAAGATGCTTTTTTAAAATATTTTATTAAGGTTTTAAGTAATTTATTATTTTTATGTTTTATTTAGAATATAATAAGTACAATGTTATTAATATAAAAATGATAAAAATTTTATTTAAATAAAAAATTAAAAAATCAAAGTTTAGTGAAATGGTGGTGAAAAAGTGTATTTGGTGGACAGTCATGAATGCTGTAGACAGTGGACACAAAGGGGTATGGTTCTTTATCTAAAAAAAAAAGGGGTATGGGTTTGTCGGGTATTAGATTTTTTGTTTCGGTTAATCAATTTATGCCCTATTTTATTAAATCTTATCTATACATTTATATAAAGTTTACACAAATATGTGAACAGTATGGATAAAATTAAGTGACACGGGGTTGAAACATCCTAACAGGACAAGGTTCTCCAACCCCTTTAACACACAACGAGATGATTGACTTTTTATAGTTTCTGGGAAATTATTTTCATAGTTTTTATATGTTATTTAAAATATAATAAATACAAAGGAAAACTGAAGATTGCTTAAATTATGACCATTATCAAACTTTTGTAAAGCGGATAATCTTATCTACTAAATATGTTAGACTTACTTTTATGTTAAGACTTGCTTTTTGTTTCTGTAATTCCTAAATTCTTCATATGTTAATCACCTAATACTAAATATTACTGATATCATATCAGAAATTTGGAACAGAATCAAGGACTTAAGCAAATTCCAAGTTAATAAATCAAGTTTGATCTGACAAAAAAGTCCGATAGATATCATATAATACTTTCGTAAAAAAACAGCCCGTTGATACGGTTCGGTTTGTATAAAAAGAATGTGATTAAAGAACTAATAGGTTCAACTTTGAAATGAATGGCAATTGACTAAAGTTCTGATAAGATCATTATTGTTAAAGATGATGTCAATCAACTGTAATTTGCTTCCAAGGAGGAAAAACAGTATAGTGGCTGAGCATTTTCTGTCTATAAATACATTCTTAACAAATAACTCAAAACATATTCAACACTATCTTCACTTCTAATGGAGTCCCTGCGGATTAGTCCCAAGAGAGTTCAAGTAAACCAACTTAGACCCTTCTCTTTTCCTTCCTGCAGAAAATTTTCCAGGCATAGCTTCAAGTTTCATAAACTTTCCATTTACTTCATACCCTTTTCAAGTTACTAATTGAAGCTTGATAAACTTTCCATTTACTTCATACCCTTTTCAAGTTACTACTTGAAGCTTGTTTTGATCTAACCCTTTGCATGGAATTTGGTTTAAAAGGCATGATTTTAGATACAGAGCACGAGTAATCTGAAACTAATTTGTGTTTTTCCTTTTCCTCAGGTGATAAATGTAATTGTAATAGTAACTTCTGTGGTGGCATTAGCAAACTTAAGAGCAGCTGAGTGCAGAAGAGCAAGAATTTCCAACTCGATCGAGTACAATGCCATAAGTTGCAGAGCTCACAGTGCATCCATAACAGATTTTGGAGGGGTTGGAGATGGAAGAACATCAAACACGAAGGCGTTTCAGGTGGCAATCAATAAGCTGAGTCAGTATGCCAAAAACGGTGGTTCTCAACTCTTTGTTCCTGCCGGAAAATGGCTGACCGGTAGCTTTAGCCTCACGAGTCACTTCACGCTATTCCTCGACAAAGATGCTGTTCTTCTAGCCTCTCAGGTTTTGCCATTTTATTGCTTGTGTATTCATCATAGTGGGGTGTCCGTATCAACTGATAAAGCCTGACAAGTGAGTGCATTGACACAGGACATTAAAGAGTGGCCGGTGATGAAACCCCTGCCGTCATACGGCAGAGGAAGAGACGCGGCGGCCGGAAGGTACGGGAGTCTCATATTTGGAACCAACCTCACTGACGTTATTATTACAGGTACTGAAGCAAACTCTTTAAGCATCTCAGGTGAATCTATGTTGGGTGTCAGGTCGCCAGTTTACTGAGTTAAGATTGTTCTTAACTGTGTCAGGGGACAATGGTACAATCGATGGTCAGGGTTCATTCTGGTGGCAGAATTTTCACAAGGGAAAACTCAAGTACACTAGACCCTACTTGATCGAGCTCATGCACTCTGACAATCTCCAAATTTCTAATCTGACTCTCCTGAATTCTCCAAATTGGAATGTTCATCCTGTTTATAGCAGGTAACCCTGAAATTTCCCCTGTTTTTTAACCATAAATTCACACATTTATCCTCTTGTTATGTTATATAATCAAATAGTCACATTTGCATATTGTCTAATTTTATTAAACTTTTGTGTTTATATATATTATTTTCCTCTGGATAGTATATGGACTAGAATTTGATTAAATATGAAATCAATGAGTTAAATATTAGTTAATTAAACTTCGGGTTTTTTTTTGTTGAAACAAAGTCAATATCAATAGCATTAATCAGATCGTTAGGGAAAAATCCCAACGACAACGGCTAGCATATAAATGTGAGACCCTTGCTAAGGTATAAGCCTCAACATTGACTTGCCTACGAACCCAACAGATCTTGATATGAGGTCTGGCGTATAATAATTGCTTACATTCCAAAATGACTCTACCAAATTCAGTCCAAGAATTATAAGAACTATTCATAGCAGAAATTATATTTTGAGCATCTGAGTAAAAAGTCCCTTTATCCTGACAAAGAGGTAAGACCCAAGTTAACGCTTCTCGCAGTGCCACAGCTTCGACCAAATTCAGTCCAAGAATCATGATAACTCGTTATCATACTTATTTTTTGTTGTACATTTGTTAAAGTGATTGGTGACAAAGTTAGAAGCTCTTTGTTGTTCTTTACCTTAAAAATTCTGGCGTTGCAGCAATATACTGGTGCAAGGAATTACAATTATTGCTCCTGTCAAATCTCCAAACACCGATGGCATCAACCCAGGCATGTTTTTCCTTCCAACCAACTTCCATCAGCACCATAATCTGTAAATACCTTAAAAGAAAGTTTGAGAATTCTTGAAAGTTAACTTACTCTGGATGTTTCAGATTCTTGCACAAACGTGAAAATCCAAGACTGTTACATCGTATCTGGAGACGACTGTGTGGCAGTGAAGAGTGGTTGGGACGAGTATGGAATTGCATATGGAATGCCCACAAAGCAGGTGATCATCAGACGTCTAACATGCATATCTCCAACAAGTGCCACAATTGCATTAGGAAGCGAAATGTCAGGTGGGATCGAGGACGTGAGAGCAGAGGACATCACAGCCATTAACACAGAATCAGGTGTCAGGATCAAAACAGCTGTAGGCAGAGGAGGGTACGTTAAGGACATATACGTGAGAAGAATGACCATGCACACCATGAAATGGGCATTTTGGATTACAGGAAACTATGGTGCTCATGCAGATAAAAACTTCGATCCACATGCATTACCTGTGATTCAGGGGATCAATTACAGAGACATGGTTGCTGATGATGTCAACGTAGCTGCCAGATTGGAGGGCATTTCAGGTGACCCTTTTAAGGAAATTTGCATATCCAATGTCACAATTGGAATGGCTACTAAGGCCAAGAAGGTGGCTTGGACTTGCACTGATGTTGAAGGAATCTCCAGCAAGGTGAGTCCAAGAGCTTGTGATTTGTTACGTGATCAAGGCCCTGCGAAGGTTACAGCCTGTGCTTTCCCTCCTGATAATTTACCAATCGAATCAGTGAAGCTCCAAAAGTGCTTTTACAGAAAGACCTATATGTGATGTATAACTTCCATCATTAGCAATGTATATGCTAAGTTTGGACAAGCAATGTATCTTAGCTTGAGTTAGTGACACATCTTACTAATAACAACACATCATGGTCCATCTTTTTCTGCTTCCATTTCCAGGATTGAGTACACACAGAAGCCCTGAAACCTCTGCACAAACATTAATAGTTAGAGATGAGATTTGTGTTAGCAAAAGTGCAAGGTCTACCGATATACGACTCTCCGAATCCTGTCATACGCAAATTGCCATAGACCCAAATGAAACATTCATGCTCAACATTGAAAGTAGACTAATAGCAAGACAATGTATCATCTGCTTCCATTTCCATGATTCTAGTATACACAGAAGTTCTGAAGCCTCTGCGCAAAGACAATGGATAGAGTTGAGATTTGCGTTATAGAAAGAACGAGATCTCCCCGAATTCAGGTACAGCCATACAAACAAACAAAATGCCATGGACCAAATGATAAAATCATGCTCGACACCAGAAGTATAATAATAACACAATTTATCAGAAGCAATATTTACAGATTTTAGCTTCGCCATGTCAGTGGTCGAGATTCGTTATTACCTACTAAATCAAAGAAATTCTTCATACAGATATGTTACAGAAATTGAGAACTGATAAAATTGGATCTCACAGCCTTGCCCACTCCAGTACAGGATGGATATCAGAGAAATCCGAGTTTAAGTGAAGTGCAGAATCAGGCGCTTGCCAAACAGACATATTACAGCAACCGGCAAATGCAATTTTCCTTGAGCATAATGCTACTGACTACTCTTATATTGAAATGTTTGAATATTACAAAGGATCTTATATCGCAGCTGAAAGAAGCTCTCCCGCTGACATTAGTGACACTGGGCTCTTTGATCTTTTGTTCTTCAGATTTCTCGGAGAATCTGACTGATCATACAATAACGTTAAATTGGAATCATGGAGTACATTCCTAGTCCTACGTGTATACAACACAACATCTGATGATTCTCAAGGATCTGGATTGAATTTTACAGATTCCCTCCAGATGAGTTCCTTGATGTTTTCTTCGGTAAATGAGGGTTGTTCAAAATCAAAGCTGAACGGTCGAGGACAAACAGGCTCCTCATTGATATCATGAAGTGGTGCCAAATATGGATGACAAAGAGCCACATCAACTGCAAATAAATCAGGGAAACATCAGATTCTAGTTTATAATCAAAAAGCTTATCCCTCAGACACTTGAACAAAAAGATTTATGCTACTAAAAAGTTTTTACTATAAATAAGTCCACATTCAATTTAGTATGATTTATGGACCTAACAGATTGAACTAAATAGTTTTTACTATGAGGGTGGTTGCTCCTTTGTAACTATAAGGTCACAAGTTTAAGTCACAGAAACAACCTCTTTGTAAAAAATACAAAAAGAATGTTACGTACATATTGATCCTCCCAAGACCCCCGCGAGGTGCCTTGTGCACTAGGTATGTTAACTTTTTGACTTTTTTAGTTTTTACTATATACAAGTCCAGATTCAATTTAGTATCATTTGTGGAACTAAAAGAATGAACTAAATAGTTTTTTCTATATATAAGTCCAAATTCAATTTAGTATGGACAACGCTTCACATTTTGTTCAGTAATTTAAGCACTTGCAAATGATGGAAAATGTCACAGCTGATTGAAAGTCCAAAAAAAGATGATATTCATCACGAAATTCCAATCTAACGCAGTTAGCAATATATTAAACAATCATACAAATTCAGTAGTATTTCAATTTACCGGTAATCCGCCTGTGTGGGTCAAAGACCAGCATCTTGTCTAACAAATCAACAGCACCAGAAGACATATTAGGGAATCTAGCAGCAAAATCTTGTCTTGGGTATTGCGGAAATTGCCTAACATATCTTCGAGCATTATTACTTCGTAGGAATCCAAGGCTGGAATCATCTGGAGAACCTATGAGCTTTTGGAAGCAAGTATACAAATGCGTAAGCAGCCAAATTCAACATGATCCACTTGGGAGGGCATGCCTTTACATTTCAACTCTTATCAAATTGTATTAGAAGTTTCATGCATGTGTAAACAAATTAGCCTTGTGCAATGACGGCAAAGTAAATTTTCCAAGTAAAATTGTTAATGTCATATTGGGGACGAGAAATCTCATTTTCCAAAAATCTATCACGAAAGGACAAGATGAAAATGGTGCATTATGGAACCTTCAGTAGAAAACTCTTCTACCTAAATATTCCGGTACTTGCAATTGAGATATCAATGCTATAACCCAATTCCATATACAGATTCAATGGTCATGCAGTCCCACCAGACACTCACAATAACCAAAAACAGGAATAAGGAAATAGAGATAAAGTTTCATTTTTAAAATTTAACGAGAAGAGGCCAAAAGCATTCTGCTTCACATGAAGAAAACAAAAACTTTGTGATAAGTCCACAGCATATATAGGTATCTTTAAACAAAAGAACAAGGAAATCTTGCATATTCATAGTAAGGGATATAATTATTTTGGAGAATATTTGCTGAATAGCCAGAAAGAAAATACCTCCGTGATAAGTCTCAGCTGATGAACATAGTCTTTTCCAGGAAATAAAGGTTGTCTCGTCATGATTTCACCGAATATGCAACCCACTGACCATATATCAATGGCTGCAGTGTACTCTGAACAATTGAGAAGTAATTCTGGTGCCCGGTACCAACGAGTAACAACATACTCGGTCATAAAATCTGTTTCAGATGTTGTTCTTGCGAGGCCAAAGTCCGCAATCTTCAGGTCACAATTAGCATTCAAAAGCAAATTGCTGGGCTTTAAATCACGATGCAGAACATTGGCTGAATGTACATATTTGAGTCCTCGCAGAAATTGGTAGAGGAAGTACTGCAAAAAAAATTTAAAATAGATTACTTGCTGAAAGTTCAAACATGTAATCCAGCAGTATACTCACATAAGCATTATCTACATCTATGTCGTGGGCAGTACGCAATTTCACATGCAGAGTTGAGAAAGGATGATAAATCTGAAGAAAGGAAGCAGATGGTATTAAAAATGGGCTAGACAGTAGCTGGTCCCAACAGTTATCGGTAATTGTGACTCATTATAAGGAATAAATGCTAAAGTGAGTACGCAGTAAAAGGGGACTGTCATAGCATCAAGAAATCTTCCCTGACCATTTCTGGTCTAGTTCCAGCATGAGTTCCTAAACGAGAAAAAAGCAGCTTTTGAGGTCAATTCATGATAGCTGATCACAAAGCTGTGTATCAATCTTTAAAACAACCATTCGAAATTGATGTGCATATTGTTCTGCAGAACATGTTACTCTTATCGTGACCCCAATAATTCCCATGGTCTGTATTAAAATATATTTTGCATTGTTAACACTTCTCCTACTCCCCACCCCCATCCCCGACCCAGCAGTTCAAACTCGCAAGATCAAAATTATATATTGACAGTTATGGAGAGGCATAGTATCATCCCGAGAAAGAATCTATTCTAGCTTCATAGTGGATCATAGCATTTGCAGCCAACAATAATCTACAAGCTCCGAAAATATTGAATAAATCAGTAGGAATGTCGAGTAACCAAACAAAACAGATTCCCCAATGTAAATAAAGACGTAGCAAATTTAGTGTGAAATCAATGATGCCAACCCGACAATGATCATCTGTCAATTGTTGATTAGACCTTATTATTTGATGAAGATCAGTATCCATTAATTCATAAACAATATAAACATCATTAAAATTCTCCTTTTGGGGAGGTCGAATGATGTCTTTGATAGCAATAACCTGCAATGAACAGAACAATCAGTCAGAAAACCACAATCCTCTCAACAAAGAACAAGGTAACGGCAACAGAAACTTGATAGTCAATTTCTCAATAATCAAATTACAATAGAAAACGAGAAAGTTTTCAACAACTTAGAATTGTAGCAGTGAGTAATACTTCTCAACCATGAGCACTGATAAATCTGAAAAATAGCTAAAGCAAACAATCTTACATTCTCATGATCCATGTGGCGAAGAAGCTTAATCTCTCTCAAAGTCCTTTTAGCATCTATCCGGTTGTCAAACGCATTACCAATCTTCTTAATGGCTACTTCCTCACGAGTCTCAGAATTCACGGCGGCACTGAAGGAAGCAGATATTTAGTGAAATGCATGGGACTTGTAACTACTACATACTCCATATCACTAACAGCTATCTGAATTCTCATCAAAACAGAATAAACAAAAACGACTCAAACCATTTTCTTCAGAATCATATCGAAGTTACTTACATGTTAAATTACTTGTTGTAAAATCCAAAGCAAATAACCGCAACCTCCATGATCATATGATTAATACTTAACTGACTTGCCTAGTTGCCTATAGAGTAATCTCTTAAATTATGTTAAGCAACCTCAGAAGTCAGAAACTAATACCATAGTCAAACGAAGCTCACATACTCAACGCCTCTCTAGATCAAGAACCACAAAACCAAAGACCAAATCTCTCTCAACGTGATATTCATCACAAGAGCTAAAGAAGCTAAAACAAGACGTAGTAACGAAGCGCAAGAAACTCACCAAACGATGCCGTTCGCGCCTCTACCTACGGGACGAATAGGAGGCACGTACTTCCTGGAGACCTCGAAGAGGTTACCGTACACGTTGTACTGCACGTAACGGCCGCCGTGAGTCGGCGTGCCTCTGATGTGATGCTCCCCCGAGCCAAAACTCGGCTCCGTAGACATACTTGGATCCAAATCGGATCCACTTAACCGCTCGAAGCTTAACAGATACTGAAGAACACACACACAGACAGGCGATTATCTGAGTTGAAGTTGAAGAGCGAGAGACTAAATTGGAGGGGACGCATCGGTAGGTGTAAAGTAACTTGACATTTCTTTTCACTTCACACTTAATGTGAACTTTTGAACTGGAAGAGCTTGCGTCTCGTGAATATATACGACTTTTTCATAAAAGTTCTCTTCTTTTGTACTTTCATTTATTTTTTGATTTGATTTGGTGTCGTTTAACTATAGGCTACTGTGATGATTATTCATCAATCTCTTTTAGTCTTTATCACCCACTTTTCCTTTTCTTTTTTTTTAATACGTTACGTATCCCAGTAAAATTGGACTAATCCTAAGCTCGCAAGAGCCTATCTCAAAAGACCTAGAGGAGGTAAATTTAGAATCTCAAAATTTCTCAGATTTCTAAGTAGCATGTATACTTCTGCACACAAGGAGTCGTCACATATTGATTAGTCAACTGCTGATTGATCACTGGTCCTGCTCAGCATCAGGTTCCAGCAGCCTCGAGTTTCCTACTAGCCCCAACTCTCACACTGTTAATGAAAACGAGACATCCGTAATTGATTCAATCAGGTCACTCCTACTTGTCTCTTTTTCTTTTCTCTTATTACTTAAAATAAAATTTTAATCGTAAGTCTTGAAGTAGCAGGTAAAGTTGTTTCTTTGTAATGATAAGGTCATAATTTCAAATCAGAAACGTTTTCTTTATAAAAATATTTAAAAAGGTTATGTATATTATGACCCTCTTCAGACTCCCACAAAATGAATTGTTTGCTTGGTTCAGCTTGTGGAGGATGAATAAACACTTTTTTTCTACCGCAAAAACTGTTTTTAAGAAAACTGCGTGTTTAGCTATAAAATCTAAAAGCACTTTTTTCATAGAAATAGCTTTTTCATAAGCTAAAATACAACTTTTTTAGAAGCTCAAATTTAGAGCTTTTTAAAAAAGCACTTTTTAGATAAACTTTTCATATTAATTAATGAGCCTATTTTTAGTCCTTTTACCTTTATATTTTACACATAATTTTTACAATACCCACAAACACATCTTCACGTTTATTTTAAAATTTGTATAATATTATTTGACTTTTTTATACGTTTTAATATTTATTTTTAATATTAGTTTTACTTATATTATAATTCATATAAGAGATTTGGTTAAATATATTTTTATTTATGTTTTATGTGGTTTAAAATTATATAATAATTAATATATTGTGCTTTGCATATTGTTTAATATATTTTAAATAATATTTATATGCATAATATTACAAAATAAAATATAGTTAAAGTGAAAAGTACTTCTTATTTTTATGTTGTCAAAAAATCTATTGTAAGAAGCTCTTTAAAAAAAACTTTTTTAAATAACAGTCAAATAGTCAACTAACTTTTTAGAAAAAAAATCTTTTTAAAAAAGTTCTACTGACAAAAGCTATGTTGATATAAGCTCATCTAAACAGGCACGAGGAGTTTTTGTGCACTGAATACATTAATTTTGCTATATATTAAAGTGTAATATTAATTTATTAAAAACTTTATTTAAAATATATAATTTAAACTAGTTTGAATCGACTTAACTCTTTTAAAAGGTCATTTAGAGTCAATTCAACCATTGATCGTAAAAGTCAAATTGCATTTTAAATACTAGAATTAAAAAATTAAAAGGCGGAATTAAATAATGATATTGGTGACTAGTTAGATAAGAATTGTGAAAACAATAATATTGTAGTTTGATGACTGACGTGGACGCCAACACGTGGGGTGGTTTTCTCATGTACCAAATCCTCGTGACTTGGTCAACCTCGGCCTTTAATGGGCTGTGTTAATCTCAATATTTAATGTTAAATTTTAATATATGTTTATTCCCATTATCGTAATTAGGGATGGTCACGACGAATTAACAGATAAAATTCAAATTTATTGAATCTTAATTAAGTTTAAAGTTAAAAAGATCATTTAAAAAGACCATTTAACATAACTTGAATGATGCTAATTAATGCGTCCAAAACATCAAAACAAGGTTTGTTAGAGATGGCATTTGGGCATGGGCCTAATGAGGCCCGACCTAGCTCGAGATTAACGAATTAGGCTTAGTTGATTAGACCTCGACCTAATGACTATAAGAAAAAAACACATTGTTTTCTATTTTCAATTTAAAAAAATAAAAAAAAATCAAGTTGGGTAGAGCCAAGTCGAGCTCGAATTCAAGCTTAGATGCTTCGGGCCCAGTCAGGATCGGGTGGAAATTTTCCACGTCATTAACTATTTTTAAATTCAGAAAATAAAAAATCAAGTCGAGAAGGTCAAGTCGAACTCAAGCTGGGGCTTGATTGCCTCGAACCTAGTCTAGCTCAGGCTTGGGCCCAGCTACCTCAAACCGATCAAGCCTAATTAAAAGGTAAAATAAGAAATGTAAAAAATTTAATTCTTAAAAGAATATTTTATGATAATAAAGAACGGGGACAATATAGAACTTGTAATAGTTAAAAGTATTTTAATAATTACGACAGTTATAATCGGGGACACTTTAAATAAATTGCAATTTAACAATTATTATAACGTCTCGCGTGCAAGTGTGTGTGTAAGAATCCAAATTTTAGTCTATCCATTTTTCCTTTTCTTGCAACGGTCCCGCTAATTTTTTAAATAATTTTTTTAAATTAAAAATATATAATGTCTTTTTTTTTATTGAGTTCGTACCTAAATTGTCTAGACTCAAGCTTACCTAAGACCTAACTCTTCTAAGCAAAACAATGAAAAGTTACGTGTCGAATCAATCTAGGCCTAATTTGGCCCATAAACTGATCCATTAAAAATACCTGAATTTAGGCCTATGAGTCGTAAGCCGATCCATTGAAAACACCTGAATTTAAGCTCATGGTCAGTTCATTGCCATCTTTATTGTTTAATTGTGCTTGGAAGGTCTGGCATTTAGCATGTGATTAACAAATTATTATATATTCTCGATAACTTGTAACAAATTATAAACTCTTATTATAAAGAAACAAATTGTTAAGTATGTGTTGAAGTATAAACTCTAAAGTATAAACTCTAACCAAATAGTATCTATTGAAGCCTCACGAGTGCCAAACCCACCATCAACTTAGGTAGGAATCTGAATCAAAGAGGTATCTTGTGTCTCACGCCCATCATGAAGCTGGCCACAATAAGGTGGTACGTGAAACCAGAAAGACTTGTCATTCGAGTAAAATCCCAAACCTCATTGATGTTGGGTGGTGCAGTTACATGGGAGTGTGACTTCAAAATGCTTCAGTGCATGCACTAAAGTCGAAAAAGCTAGGAGTTATAGTTCTTCCCCCACAAGAAAAGCTAAACTCAAAATAACTCATAAAGCCATACTTGTTGCGTCAACAATCCACATTTATAAAGCATGAATCTAGAAACAAGCTTGTGGTCAGACAATTAATGAGATGAGGGGTGGAGCCGTGGAGGAAAAAGGTGGTTGAATGGTGCTTACCACGTGAATTTCGCAGTTGATGAGAAGAAACTTCCTCCTACAACATCAAAAAGTTAAGATCAGATTTCTTCCCAGAAAAATATAGTACTTTGCCATGTACGTTACAGGCAGAAACATGACATCCAACCACAATGAACAATCCATAAACGTCTTCACCTTAACTAATCTTGGCCAACATCAAATTTCTTATACCTGAGAGCTAGAGTACACAGATGTAGGATAATCATGCACCTACCGATAACCGATGAGAAGAAACTCAAAGTCAAATATCTGCATTCAATACCATGATCAACAGCCGAAGGAACATGTTCATGAACATAAAGTTTCAATTAACAACACAATCTAAGAACAAAGAATGCTATCGATCTTTTCATGTTGAATCTATGGGATAAATGACAATAAGGATATAAACGTAAACAAACTGAGTACAATCAACAATATGACAAAACACTTTCTTATATTGATCAAGATTACAGAACTATTACACTTGTACGAAACAAATGCATCAAAGCACACAGAATACTGTAAAAGACACAAGATATTATCAGTAAGAAAACATCTTACTCCTGAAATATTTGTATACAGATGAACAACTAACTCAAACATATTATCTCACAGCCTGCTTTTCTACGTTACACCCTAGCATTGGGTCAGTCACATTAGCAGAGTCTCTCAATTTACAAAGCATAGCATCACGACCAGTTAAAACTATTTTGAAAAATCCATCCACTTCCTTGGCCAGAAAATCGAGCCCTTGAGAAAGTTCCTCAGACACCCTTCTCAAATCTGAAATAGAATTTTTAAACGCTTCCTCTTCAGTTGATTCAATTCCGTCTTGGACCATGGGATACAGCTTCTTCACCTCGGCATCAACAGAATCCAATTCCTTCAACAAGATAAATTTTTCATCAGAAGATAACTCCTTAATTCCCCCGTACACATTAGTTTGCAAAGCAGAATATGCTGAGGACCACAAGACTGTATCAGGAATGTCCAAATCTAAAGATTTCTTTGAACCTGAGAAGGCAGCAGCAAAAATACTAAACACAAACACAGTCTCTACTTTAACTCCATACATTGCTCGCATCAACACTTTTCCCTTGGCTGAGTTCTTAACCTTTGGCAAATCCATTGACTCCACGAGATTGTCTAATATGGCATGAACATTCTTAACTCTAGGATTTCTCGAAGATATGTGCTGTCTCCATGCATCAAGAGAAGAACGGGCCCGTGTAAATCGTTCTGATGTATCCGATTCCAAACTATGCAGAACACATTGAAGCAAGAGATGACCCTGGTTGAGTCTCGAGATCTCAGAGCTTAAAGCAATGCATATATCAAGCAACTTCACACTGACGTCGAAGTACATGTCTATCCACTTATCATCCCAGTCAGTCACAGGAAGCTCAAGGTCCACAATAAGGGTTTTTATGTCAGTGTGAGTCTCACAAAGTGATGCCATAGCCGATTTCATCCACGCCAAGGTAAGAACATCATCCTTGTTTTCTGGATTAAGCTTTCTCAACCTCTCAGCCAAAGTTTCCTCAAAAGCATGCAACAGCGAGAGAAGCTTAGGAGATAGATGCGAGCTCTTTGGTGATATCATCCGCAAAGGGTTTCCAAACGGAAAGAACGGGCGGTGTGGATCCTGTGGCCGACTCATTTTGTTTATTCACTACAAGATATTACATAAAAACAAATTCATCAACCCCATATCTAAGCATCAAAATAAAATTACTAGCAATAGCTTAGGTATATGGTACACACAAAATCCAGTAAATCATCAACAAAATAAAACCCATCAAGATCTACAGCTTTCCCAGAAAAAAAAAGTTGGATAAGCTGGAAATTTCTTTTAAAGGAAACCACTTTAATCCATAGATCATTCAAAAGATCTACAATTCATCATCCATTCAAACAAAACACAACCAAGCAAAGCAAATCGAATGATATAACCATACCTAAATGTTAAATTCACGTATCAAAATCAGATTACGGGGAAAATTGAAACGAAACCCCGCAAATTCTCACAAACTCAGCCCAATTTAATTATATATATAAAAAAAAGGAAAAAACTAGAGCCAAAAACAGTCCTCGATCTTCACTCCGTGAAGACCCAGTCGACAATTCATCTGCTTTTTCGCGGATTTAAAGGTATAAAACAAAAATTTTGAATAAAAAAGGAAGTGCTGACAGATTCGTACCAGGAAGGGTACTCGTTAGCGATAGGAAATTTCCTTGAAAATTTCAGACGCGTAGATTGAACTGCTGCTTCCTTGCAACTTTCGACCTTTTTTATCTAAAGGCGACTTGGTTAGGTAGACGTTGTTTTCTTATCAACAGGAGGATGAGAAATGTGCCAGTCACTGACTGTCACAAAATATCGGTCACAGATTTCACACGTGGAAAGAGATGAATGGAGAAAATCTAATCGGGTTTTATGTGACCGTTAACTTTGGGCCCAGGTCCGTAGGGATTTTAATTAAATAAAAGAAAATTTTAATTTTTATTAAATGTGAGACCACCGTTTTAATTAAACTTTAATCTAACCTTAATGTACTCTTGCACCACCTTGTGGTAGGATGTCAATAGGTCGGTCGGGTTCGGGCCAACTAGATGGGTGGCTCGCGGGCTAATCCTACCTGGCCTGGCTTATCCCTTTTTTTTGAAAAAAAAATCTACAAAATGATGTTGTTTTTACCATTTTGGTTAAACCACGGGTTGAGTCAAGCAATGTTCGAGCCGAACTATTTTAACCCATGACTTGGTCAATTTGAGCTAAAATCGAAAAGGATCGGGTCAAGTCAGACCAAAATTTACATCCCTATCTCGTGACACTGTGCACCCTGAGTCATCTCCCACCCCATACACAGATTGCGCGACCGCCCACGAGATGCCAATACTTTTTATAAAAAACTGGTTGAAACCCATCAGGACCAGGGGCTTTATAAGGCTTCATAG
>JANKOD010000009.1:19043998-19080121 GCA_026284645.1 Erythroxylum acuminatum | reverse complement strand
CTTCCTAAAAACTAGGACTGGACTTGACTTGGTAAAACAAAGTAAAATACTTGCTGTAAAACAAAGTAAATAAGATAGATTATTCAACAACGTTATGTACGTATATGTGAAAAAATAGTACATGATGTTCTCACCCACAAACACGACAAGACTTGATGTAAGAGCCAAACCGTCAATTGGGTTTTCGCCCATTCGGAGGATTTGGTGTTGGCACGTAGATTTGGTGTTACTATTATTTTGTTACTATTTTATTTTATCAAAATTTATCTATTCAATAAATGAAACTAAAATAACCTCATTTTAAATATTATTAAATATGGTTGAATAGAGGATTTAAACTTTAAAAATATAATCATAATTTTTTATTTAATTTTTAATTTATCAAATTTTAAATTTTTAAATATACTTTTTAACGTCGTTATTTTAAAAGATTTAAATGATTGGAATAGGAATTTAAAATGAATGAATTCTAATATCAAATTTAGTTTTTGATTATTGAGAATTAACAGAAAAAAGATTGAGAGTTTAAATATTTTCCCCTTTATCTAGCTGCAAAAATACAATCATATTTATTTTTAAAAAAATGCAATCAGGTTTTAAGAATTAGGATTCATTCATTCTTATACATTTTATTTGCATTCATAAAATTTTTATTATAATTATAATTATATAAAATTATTATTAATCATTAAAATTTTATCATATCCTATTTTTTATGTATAAAAATATATCTATAATTGAAAATCATTAATATAAATACATAAAATAATATGCTAAATTTAAAAATAGTAAAAAACTAAAGGTCATTTTACGTCCACAATCATATTATGTAGAAGTTCTAATAATTTATGAATTAGGTTATAATATTAATACTTTTATTTACATATCTTTTTGTTTAATTTTGCAAAAAATACAAATTTTATTATTTGAATTTTTATTATTTTCTTATTTCAGATTATATCATATTTTTCACTTTTATAATATTTTCAATACAAATGAGAGCTTTAGAATAACTAGTATAAATTGCTTCTTTCTAATCATAAAATAGAAAATTCGAATTACGAAAATAGTATGTTTATTAAAATTACTAAGAGAGTAGTAAGAGAGGAGTTTGTGCACAAAGTACATATATATTTCCCAAATATAAATATTATATTTGGGAAATAAGAAAGCAGCTTGTTATAGAAATAAGTAAACTCTTTGATCGGATTAATTACGGATGTCTCACTTCCAGCAACAATGTGGGAGTTGGAGCTACTCAGGAACATGGGAGCTGATGGGAACCTGATGCTGAGTAAGGGAGTTAGTGATTAATCATCAGCTGAACAATTAGTATGTAAATACTCCTTGTGCGCAGAAGTATACAGGATACGTAGAAATCTGAGAGATCTTGAGGTTTCAGATTTACCTCCTCTAGAATTCTTGGGGTGAGGTCTTAAGAACTTAGGATTAGTCTGACTAAACTGAAATAACTAATATAATTAAAAAAAAAGGTAATGGCTGTCACGACACGAGAGGCTCAGGACTGGGAGCTTATAGTCCACGAGATAGGACTTGGTATTTGACAAGTATGACCAAAACATAGTCTTCAACAACAAATTAGTACTAAACGGGGTGTCGTGTCGTGAGGGTTGTCTAATTACTAGAAGTAAGACTTGACGGAGATGAAGTCTTAACATGAACAAGAAAACCTTAACATTTTTTTAAGTATAAGTTTTTTGTTTTTTATTTTTTGCATGATATCGTATTATATCCAGTGACGGAGTCAGAAATTTAAGATAGAGGTTTAAATATTTAATTTTTTAAATTTTGAAGAGCTCAGTGCACAATTAACCTCTAAATAACTCCGTCATAATATATATAATTATTTAATAATCTTAGAGGTGGGGGGCCCAGTGCACCACTGTCCCCACCTACCTCTGTCCCTTATTATATCTTAACCCTTAAATAATGATTATAAATCTTAACAAAAATTAAAACTTTGGTATATTCTAGTATATCATCGTCAATTTAATTTTTAATTTTCTTAGTCATTTAAAAACAATATCTCTATTAGTTAGGAGTAAGGCTACGTATTATTAGAACCTTCTTTAAATCTCGCGTATCAACGAGATTATACTGAGAATTATTGTTGTTGTTTATTATCAATTTAAATTTTAAAATATTATAACTAAATATGGGTATAATCTTAAAAATAATTTTTAAAAATATTAATTAAACATGAAATTTTACAGGGTGGACATGGAATGGATAGACAGACACATGCTAGCTGGTCTGGTCTTAACAGACGACAAGCCATCCAAGAAAGAGACCCACCCACATGAAGAATACAGAGGAGCTGGACATGTTGCTTCTGAGTCCTTTATTATCCTTATAGCTGGTTAAGCTTGTTAGATGTGGTCTGACCAAAGTCTTTAAAAATTATATCATTTTTATAGTTTAAATTAAAAATAAAGAAAAATTTGCGCTGAGTCGAACTCCATAAAACTTTGTCCCGCTCAAATCGAGGTTGAGAGTAATAACATGTCGGTAATTCAATGGCTCAATTACCATAATCAAGAGAGTACGGACAATGCACTCATCTGCAGCATTCAGGAGCTGATATCCCGCAGGTGGCAAGTCACGCTTCATCACGTTTTTAGAGAGGGAAACGCAACAGCTGATGCTATGGCTCGGATCAGACCTGAGGTGTCTTTGGGTATGGTGGTTTTTCCACAACCCCCAACTGTTATAGTGCAAACTCTCAATGATGATTGCATGGGTGTTAGTCGCATTCGGCACATTAATCCTGTTATTAAATCTAGCTAGTTGTTAGCTCTTTTATTTACCACAAAAAAAAAAAAAACTAAGCCAAAATTTTAGAACCCAGTTAAGGTCGGACTTAGCTCATCCTGGTTCAGTTGACGTCGTTTTGTTTATAAAAGTTGAATCATAAATTAGGCTGAGCTAAGTTCATTGTTAACTTTGGGCCAGGCCGGACCCAGTAGTTGTCATCTGGTTCATGGCCCGGGTCCATTTTTCTCCCCCCCATTACACAATTCTTCAAGACTAGTAATGTTGTCGAGTGTTTGGTGTCAACGAGTATTGTTTGCCTCATATCGTAATGATTCAGTGCTGGCTTCGACAGTGACAAAGTCAAATTATGAACAGTTTATTTCTATTTGTAATTTGTAATTATTAATTAAAAATATATTAAATAATGAGAAGGGAAGAATCCTGTACTTACAAACTGATATAAACAACAATAACAACAACATTCAGTATGAATCTCGAATCCCGCTATGTAACAACATTCAGTATGAATCCCGAATCACGCTGAAACACAAGGTCTGGGGCAAGCAATCAAAAACCGGAAGGAATATAAAAAAATAAATATATATGTATGCTTTCTATAAGGATAATAAAGGAATTTGTTCAATTTTACATCTGATCTGAATTGAAAAGTGGATTTTATGTAAAAAAAGGCTATGGATAAATGCAGATTATTGTTTCTTAGAATTGAAGATACAACAAACACCCTACACAATACCTATGGAAAAGGGGTGACGATTGAAGACATTTAAATGAGACTTGAACTTGTTAGTCACCTAATGCTTATTCGGCTCGCTCTGCTATCTCCATCTAGTTTGCTCGCGAGCGCTCGCACTATTTTCGCCTAGTTGTGCAGTGGCGGCGTGACTCTCTTGGTCGGAATCACGGTTTGAGCTTGAAGCTTCTCTTGCTATTCTCCGTTCCTGAAAACACAAGGTGCAGAAAGAATTGCATAAAAGAGAGCAAATGAAGCTTTTGTTTACACAATTCGTAAGAACAGACTGCTCGGTTTGAAAGAAATGGTGCATACATCACGATATAGCAAGTCATCTGCCTCCAGCATGTGGATCACGTACCCCATTTTGGGCCGCTTTGTTGCATCGGGATCGACACATTTGAGAGCAACCAGCAGAATGCGTTTTAGAGCTTTTGAAACTGGCATTTCAGGCAACTTAGGATCAACCACTTCTTCTGATTTTCTATTACCAACCATGGCCTTTAGCCAATCTACCAGATTAACCTGCAATTATTTCCACACTCCAGTTTAAAGTTGGACACCATGTGGACTGATAAACAGAGAATACGAGCAAAACCGACCTCTCCCTTCGGTCGACTATAATCGACAGGGCTTCTTCCGGTTATTAACTCCATGATAAGGATGCCGAAACTATAAACATCGCTTTTTTCATTCAGCATCCCTGTACAAGCATATTCTGGTGCAACATATCTGAAGAATCCAATAAGCAAGAAGATAATTTTCTCAATCAATCATAATTCAGCAACAACAGTTTCAATGAATTTGTATGTACTATGGTGGAATCATCAACATCACCAACAACAGTTTCAATGAATTTGTATGTACTATGGTGGAATCATCAACATCACCATGGACGGAATATAGAAAACTAAGATGATACGAATCAAACTCGAATCAAAGAGATGAACTCACCCAAATGTTCCCATCACACGAGTAGTAACATAACTACGCTCAGAACATAATAGCTTGGCAAGTCCAAAATCAGAGATCTTGCAGTTCCATTGGCGATCAAGAAGTATGTTGCTAGCTTTTACATCTCGATGCACGACCTTCGGTTCAAGACCCTCGTGAAGATAGGCCAATCTGCATATTAATCAAGTAGTAAACATATACTCGATCTGAAAAAAAGAAGAAAGAACAAATTCATAACTTGCTAGACTTGCATATGTTAAAACAACATAAAATGAACATACCCTTTCGCTGTTCCTAGAATAATGTTCATTCGAATATCCCATGTCAGAGGACTGACTTCACCAACATCCCCATGAAGCCATTGGTCTAGATTGCCATTGTCAACATACTCGTACACAAGCATCCTACAAAATCAGGGATTGGCCAAACAGTTTCTCAACTAATCAACGAATCAACAAAACCAATCTCATGGTTATACCAACCTGTAAGCTCCCTCAACACAGTATCCATGCAGCCTCACAAGATTCTTGTGCCGAACTCGTCCAATTGCTTCCACTTCTACTTTGAACTCCTTCTCAGCTTGACCCCTGATGAGAAATGAGAGTTTTCATTAAATTCTCATCACAAACAAGTAAAAGGTGCAAACTTTGTTCTCAATCACCTGTTATTGAGCAAGTTCTTAACAGCGATTCGAGTACCATCACCAAGTACGCCATGATAAACAATGCCATAACCACCTTCGCCAATCACATTCGCTGCACAAAGCCCATTAGTAGCAGCTTCAAGCTCTCTGAGAGTATACCAACGTCCCCACCCAAGATGCGAGACTTCGGGCCCCACACTCCCGCTCCCGAACGACGCCGTCTCCCCGGCACTCGCAGTCCCTCTGCTCTCCCCACTCGATGCGCGGTCGGAGAACACCACCCGGTGCTCGATCTTGCCGATGTCGACCTGAATCTCCTGCACCTGAGCCACCGCGTGGTTTTGGTGATGGTGGTGATCACGTGCGGCCGGCACGTGCATGATCTCCAGGATTTCCTTGGAGACGGGCGGTGTGCTGTCGGCGTTGGCGTTGGCGTTGGCGTGCTTAACACTAACCGAAGCCTTCCCCTTTTTCCGGCGAGAAGTGACGCACAGTGAGATTAGGAACAAAGCCAACACTATGAACGAACCCAGTAAGATGCCGATCACTACCCATAACCGAAGCCCGAAGATTGAGGTCCGTTTCGATAGCTGCGTGTTCACAAATGCGGCGTCGTACGTAGTAGACATTGTGCATTGGTTCGCCGGAGAACCAAATAAAATGTTCGGACAAAGAGAGAGAGAGAGTGAAAAAATAAAAGAATAAAAGAAAATCGGAAAGAGAGGAATCAAGTGGAATATTATAACAGTGAGAGAGATAGTGTGAATATGAGCTGTCACTCTGTCCCTGCTTCTCTCTCTCTCTCTTACGTACTCTGTAAGTCTGTAGTGTTGGAGAAGGAAAGCAGAGGGGCTGTCTGAAGTGAGTTTGGTGTTAAAAGTGTCTTATTAAGCAAGACTGTTAGTTAGTCAATTGTTTTATGTACGCATAAATATCTGTCATATCAACTTAATTATGTTAATAAAATAAAATGGGAGAGACACAATTTTCACTTCATAACTTTATTTTCTAAAATAAATATTTATTATTTTAAATTATTCAATAATATTAAAGCTATAAAATTTTGTTTATTAAACAAATTATATTAGTGGAATTAGTTAATATATTTTATTTAGTTTTATTATAAATTCGATTCTAAGATTTATTTTTTATCAAAATAAAATATATATTTTGTTTAATAATAAGATTGTTTGTATTAAAATAATATATAAAAGCTTAAAATTATTTTCCAAAATTAATATTATTAAATTATTTCCATAATAATTCAAAATGATAAAGCTTAATTATAAAAATTATAAATTTTACTTAGTTTTATAATTATAATCCTAATTTTAAAAAGTGATGTTAAAATTTGATTAAATTCTTTATTAATGTGAATAATATGAATTTAGTATTTTTGTTATATGATTATCACATATTATATATGTGTAACGCATATTTTTTATAACTTTGAGCTATTTTTATTAAAAACTGAAAATTGAATTATTTTTACGTTACTTTCTAAATTTTGAATATTGTCAACTGATTAAAGAATTTTTTTATAATTAACCGAAATAAAAATAAAGGTTAATTATAAAAAAAAGCTTAAACTTTCGTCAAATTTTTAATCATAGTCTGAACTTTAAAAAATAACAATAAAATATTAAAATTTTCAATTTTCAATTTTTTAATTATAGCTCGAATTTCAAAAAGTAGCAATAAATGCTCAAACTTTTAATTTTTTTCAATTCTAGCACGACATTAATATTTTTGTTAAGTTTGTTGACATAACTTGTCACATATTTTAGAAACCTTAACTATTAATACACGTCAGCCAAAATTAACACAACAAATGAAGATTAATGAAACAACGTCGTTTAATCATATAAATAAAACGACATCGTTGTTAAAAAATAATCTAAATCAGATTATGCACCCCGACGACTTTATGCTTTGATTTTAGTTTTTTCTTTCGTTTTCAGTTTTTTCTCTCAACACCCTCACTCTTCAATTTTCATATTATACAGCTCCGACGCCCTCACACTAAAGAATCAAGAGAACGAACTAAAAATGAAGAGCCTACTGGTGCAATATGTTGCAATGCAAGAGTAGTTTGATCAGAAGAGCAAATAGAAAACAAATGGTTGAGGGAATCCGAAGAACAACAGATAACGTTAGGTTATAATTGAAGAAAATTAAAAGCTTGAGCATTTTATTGACGCTTTTTTAAGTTTGGGCTAAAATTAAAAAATTTGAGCATTTTATTGCTATTTACTAAAGTTTGGATTATAATTAAAAATTTAGACTTTTTTTTATAATTATCCCTAAAAATAATTATAAATGACAGACCTCAAATTAATAATAAATTATATTATGAAAAGGAAAAATAGGGAAAAGAAAGGTTGTTAGGAGTATTTTCTTTTCTTGTCTCTGTTGGCAAAATCTTCTTTCTTTCTTCAATGATTAAGCCAATTATGTTACAATACAGCAATGGTGCATTACTGTCAACTTACCTGTAAAATCATGTGATCTTTAATAAGGAATCTTTTTTTTTCTTTTTTAAGTTTATTAGTATTTATACAATATCTAGACAAAAGGCATTGCTTTCATGACGAAACACCACTCTACTTAGTGGAGAAGGAAGGCCTCAAATTCAAGCAAGAAAGAGCAGACAGAGAAATGAATTGACAAAAGCATCACAAACAAAACTAAAAAGACATTACCTTGCTTGTATCTTTCCTTATTCTTTTCTTTTCATTTTCCTTTTGATTCAGATAACCAATCCAAAACAAAAACAAGGGCCATCTTTCCTTTGCTTTTGCCAGAGACCTAGTTTGGATTGCATTTCAGGAAAGAAAGAATCTCCATTTCTAGAAAAAGAAAAAATCGTCTCTTTCCATATATCACAGCAAAATATGATCAAACAAGCCATTCAGAAAGTTTCCTGTTCTGTTCAACTCATCATGTTTCTTTTAATGTTGGTCATCATTTCATTTCAGCTATTCTCTACTACTGTGAACTGAATTCTGATACAAGAAAGTGTACATGTACTATAAACTTGACAGAACCCCCGTGCCAAAAAAAAGTGTACTAGTAGACTGTGATGATCAATCAGATTGCTCGTCCTCCTTGGCCGTAATGGAATGAATCAAGTCTCAAGCACAGTGCAATCGGGATTTTCACATATCATTCAGTCTTCTTCTCCAGTTCATCAAGTGCTGCCAGTCTTTCAACAAGGGGAGGATGTGAATAGTGATATGCTGAGTACCATGGATCTGTATTCATGGCTGACAAGTTCTCCTCCTGGAAAAGCATCGACAAGCTCTCTGGTCAGAACAGATTCTCATCACAAAATCTAACATAAAAGCTTGTTTTAGATTGTCGATGCAATTAAAGGTTGACTCCATATAGTTGCCATCTAGTGTAGCACCTAATCTATAGATGACAACTCTAACAGGGGAAATTTGAGAGAGAGAGAACTTATAATCACCTGTAGCTTCACAAGAGCTGCACGAAGAGAAGGGGCATAGTTGAGTTTCCTGGCAAAAGCATCAGCCTACAGAGAATAATGGATAAAATTAGATCAATATTCAGAAAGTCCCGAATGGCCAGAGACAAGACATACTTACGTGGGGGAGTGTACACACACACACACAAACACACAGAGAGAGAGAGAGAGAGAGAGATAACTGGTACCTCAAATTCAAAAGATCGACTGACAAGATTAAGACCAAAGCTTACTAGATGTTGGAGAGGTATTACAGTATGCTGCAAACAAGAAAATAAAAAGAATAATGTTATCAATCAATATAGTTTGCAGCAACCGATAAATCATCTGAACAACTCGATTCCATACATGTTATGCCAACTGAACATACATGACTTTTTTCCATACGAAAGTACCTGAAATATGATCAGTCCTATGAGTACCGGCTGTGTATCAAACCCAAAACTTCTAAATAGATCGGTTGAGTTCCTCACAAGGGTATATCCACCAAATTGCAAAAACGTGAGAATCTGCACTGGGCAAGAAATTCATGCAGAAGAGATTAATAATAGCCTAAACGAGTTCTGTCCTATATCAAGAGTCAACCTTCTAGTAGTTGTTTCTTCCCATAGATTTTCATTAGACTTTGGTGCAAAAGACATATTAGAAGCATAAAACATAGCTAGGGAGAAAAGATAAGGAGAGGTTTTCAGACTATATTATCTCAAATTCAACAAGGTGAAAAAAGTTTTTAAGTTTGCAAGTATACCTGTACAGCAATGAATGAGTACATTGTATGATTGAGTTTCCAATGCCCCAATTCATGGGCAATGACTGCTACAATTTCCTCGTTGCTTTTGCACTGCAAGATATGATGCAACGTATTTACCAAAAAAGATATGATACATGAGAGAAAAAAAGAAAAATCCTGCAGTTAAATATGATTAAAGCCATAGAAAAGAGAAGATGTCATGAAGATTAAGGAAAAATTTAAACAATAAGACTTCCTCACCTGCTGAATTAAAGTATCATAGAGGACAATTCGCTTGTTCTTAAAGAATCCATACATATAAGCCTGCAAGAAAATAATTCAAAAAACGTTCATGCACAATAAAGTACTGAATAGTAAGATCATAAACATACTTTTGTGAGCACCTCAAAATATACAGGTAAAATATGCAAAGTACAAATTCTGAAAGAATATGGAATGCAAATTATAGCACTATCGATACTATGCAAAAGGATCTATTTTTGTTGAGCATTATAATTAACCATTCTGTCCTTCCAAAACATACAACATATGAGTAGCCTTGTGACTTCAAGAATAAAAATATAACAAATCAGCTATCAATAAGTTTAACTCCAGGCATAAACTGGGAGATATAGTAAGGGCATTTCAAATTAGGCAGTTTAAGCAAAAGGAACAGAAAGACAGATAGAAGAGGAAGAAAATCCAAATTTCATTTTCCTGCAAGGCAACCTAATAAGAAGAAAGAGAAGAGAAAAGAGAGAGGTGTCTGACCACTGCCAATCAGAGTAAGATGTTATAACACATTTAATGTTAAGTGATGATAAGAAATGAATACTCACATTGCTATGACTTGACCTTGTAGATCCATCTACAACAAACAACTTTTTTAATGGAAACTTCAGGGAAGAAGCGAGAGCCTCAATTTTCTCCCTGAGCTCTCCTTCTGGAAGCTAAATTTCATACCATAAATAGGGAAAGTAAGACAAGATATCTTGAAAATGGCAGGGTATACATAAACAGGAAATCCTAAAAACTCACAGGAGTAAACTTGTTGAAAAGAGGTGCTATCAGAATTGGGTACAGCGTCATCATGACAAGCGAGAGAACAAACATAAAACCCCACAGATAAATCGCCAAGTAAGGACCTCCTTTCTGCGAGTAAAGCCAATGGCCAAACTTGTCACCATACAGTTGGAAATCATTGCACATTACAACAATACAAGCAGAAACAAACCTGAACTATTAAAATGATTGCTGAAACAATGGGTAGACCAAGTACAATAGCAAGGCAAATTCCTTTAGCTAAGTCCCTGAAGAACAACCATATTGTTTGCTGTAAAGGAGATGGAAAGCTAAATTACTATACTTCAAAAAGCTTGCAACAAATGAAGTCAAACGAAAGCAATTGGAAATTCTATGATGGTCCAAAATAATGAAAAATTGACCAACAAAAAGCAATTAATTTTGCAGATGCAAAAGAGAACAAATACCAACTTTATTGAAACCATGGCGTGCCTCAATCACGAAAGTTGAATAGAGAGAAAAAGGTAAATCAGTGATCTGCACGGAAAATGTAAAGCAAATCAATCAACTAGTTAAAACACTTACAGTCAACTAGTCCGAAATGGCATGCATACCTGAGACCAGATCATGAAACCAGCCAGGAAAGCAAGGGTGTGGAGTATTTCATTCTCAGCGTTCAGGCCAGCTAAAACCAGAAAATTTCCTGATTTCTGCACTTAATAAGGAATCTAGATTATAATGATACAACCACCAGTTTGGCTCAAATAACATCGGAAAAAAACACTCACCTTCCAAAACCAAGGCAAAATACCAAAGTACAAAATAGCAGAGTCCAGAACTATGGTCACAAAATCGTGGACAAAACTGAAGTAGCTGGAAATATAAAAATAAGCCAGTGGAAAGTATCAGCATCAATGGAAACATAGAAAGAGACATTTAAACAAATACTGTTGCCTATAAAAAATGAAAGAATAAAGAAAAGCAATATAAGCATACTGAACAAGGTAGACAAGCACTCAAAAAAGGAACCTTTTATCGAGACTATAAGCTCTAGATTTTTCAAATTTCTCTTGGCTGATGACTCCTTCCAAAGTTTTTGGAAGAGTTGGCAGTTTCAACGCAGAATGTTGTCGTATATCCAAATAAGTCTCAAAGATGTACATCAGTATCATAAAACCTGCAAAGAGATTTTGGAGAACTAAGTGGAGTTCATGGGGGAAACTATCACCATTAATCTCATTAAAGTTAATGCCGAAAAGAAATAGAGAATGAGAAAGAAACAAGAAGCATTCTCAAAACCTCCCTGCAAATGATCAAAATCTTCCTCATCTTTCAACGTTATCAGTTAGAACTGCAGCACTCTCAGTATGACAGATGCCCAAGAAAAAACCATAAAAGTTGGCTTAACAAGCCCTATCAAGTCCATACAAAAAACTAATTGCCCTATTTCTAGTTTTTATTCGGACAACTCGTGCACCATACCAATCCCCACCAACATCTCGATGTTCAAAAGTACCTGCCATTCTTTACCCTCACAAGTTACATTTCCAAAAATACGCCACGTAAAGGATATGTGAGTCTGAGTGTATTCAGTTCGTTTGTACAATAAATAGACGGTACTCACTCTCTTTTAAAACCCCAAGAGCACAGAACTATCAATCTGAGCAGCTCCACCTTCTTGGTGTAAGTAATGCAGCATATTGAAGAAACAACATTTCATTCCACGGGATAAATAAAAGATACAATCTTGAGCATTAAAACCCTCGTATTCTTCTCTTTCCCTAAACTTTCTACGCTTAACATTTCAAAAAGACGCTGAATGAGAAGTGCCCGCCATGAACACAAGGCAGGGGGGAAAAAAAAAGACCAAGAACGTGAACAAACAAAAAGGAATTCCCAGACATGCAAAATAATGAATCTCCTAAATACATACCAGAATGTAAGATAAGAAAATAAGCCAAAATGCTGAGGGAAAAAGAGCAAATGAAGTTCAAGAAAGAAACAGGTAAATTTCAAGAAGATAGCAAGGGGAGTGTTAAAAGAAGGAAAAAGGTAAGAAGAGAATACCAACAACAGCTTCCATATAAGGAAACGCCATGGAAGAAATATAAGGAAACGCCATGGAAGAAATCTTGAGTGTTGCAGAGGTAGTGTGAGGAGAGGAAATGGGGTTTTGAGTTTCTTCTTCAAGAGCTGGGCTTCGCTGGTTATAAATAACACTCCAGAAATGCGTCCAAAATGAACGACCCGCTTCGACCCGATTTTTATAGCCCTCAGACTTGGCCCAACATATATAAACATGTTTTCTAAAAAGAATTATTTTATAATAATAATAATACTACAACAACAAGAATAACACCCATTAACATATTTAATTGAAATGCATATTAGGACTCTATAATATTGGAAATTTTAGAAAAATTCTTAAAATGTTTTACAATTTTTAATTTATTAGGAAATTTTTTAAGTCTTAATTAAAAATAACAATGGAACATATGTGATGTGAATATTATATATAAATCAAAATGATTCAATTTAATTTTTAAATTATAATTGAACTAATTAAATCCAATCTAAATTAATAACAATAACAATAACAACAACGTGAGAGTCTCGCTAAAATACGAGGTTTAAGGAGATCTAGTAATATTACCCCTACTTGGTAAAAAGATTATTTTCGATAGACCAACATGCAATACGAAATAATTATAATACAAAATATAAATAAAAAAGATAAAAATATGTAATGCAATACATAATATTGTACATATAAACATGGTAAATATTAACAATATGAGATAAAATAGTTAAATAAATACACAAACAAACAAAAAAGGCAAATGCAAGAGTAAATCAAATCAGCCATGTCAAGAAAGTAATTAGGCTAAGTAAGAAACTGTTTAGGTTAAATAACTAAGAGGTAAGTCCACATAAAAGAATTACTGAACAAAAAACTCGAGAGAAAATGTATAAACTAATTAAGAGAACAAGACAACCCTCTCTAAGGGAGATTCTTTATTTGTATCCTAATGTGCCAAAGCTTTCTATTGCGCGTCATGTCCTCGGTAAGTTATATCAAAGCTATATCATTCTTGATCACTTCCTTTCAGTTTTTCTTAGGCCTACATTTTTCTTTTTATAGTCTCTTAGTACCATTTTCTCGCACTTTCCCACAAAAGCGTCAGAGTGCCTCCTTTTAACATGCCTGAATCACCTAAATCTCGTCTCTCTAAACTTTTCATTAATACTAGTCACTTTTAATTTGTCTCTTGTAATACCCACATACCTCCTGGAAGGATGTATAAATGCCACACAAAACAGTACAACAAACCAAAGCATACTAAAACTTCCAGTAAACAATCCCGGTAAACATACATTAATTTACATAGTACTTAACACAAACTTGCTGAAAAATCCAAATCAAACTGAAGTATCATTGTTACAAATTTACAAACAAATCCACATATACATATCAGATACAAGCCCAAAAGTCAAACCAAAAATTCAACGTTATTTTCAAAACAACACTCAAATCCATTGGCCATTGCGGTTGTCTTGTCCTAGTCTTTATAAACATCACTCAGAACCTACACGAGACAAATTCACCGTGCTAAGCATATAGCTTAGTGAGTAATAAGTAAACTATGCATAATTTGACAATTATTCATACTGAATCAAGTTATATCACAAGCAGGTATTTAAATTTCAGAATAGTTGCATAGTTAATAGAACTGAGTATCAAAGAAGGCACAACCCCTTCAGTTTAAAACATCATTTTGTTTATTTCAAAATCCAACATATATCAAAATACACAATCAAATGACTGCTAATCCGTCAACAGAAGTGGGTAACGGGACTTATACAGAAGATACCATAATTGGTATCATATCATAGAAGAGACTTACGTCTCAATAACAGGAGACACCGAAGTATCAATAACAGAAGACACCGAAGTGTCACATAAGCAGCTACAAACCCTTCTAGGCATGCCTATTTACTCACAACTAGGACTTAACAGTTTTAAAGCAAAACAAAGTCATTTCAGACATTTTATGTATAAAGAAAGTAGTCAATCATATTCACATTTAAGTAGCACTTCCAATGATATAATCATGCATCAAATGTCTCGGACAATCACTGTTCGGAATTCAAAACACAATCAGTATAAATCAATTTCAAAAAGCAGAACAGAGTAAGGTATGACCATCTAAGATTACTTACAAAAGCTCCCTGTTTGCTTATTGCCTTGAAGTCCTGGCAATATCTAGAATCGGTTACTCTAAGGGTTCCTCTAAAATATTCAATACAAACATATATCACTATTATGCACAATCATGAATTCAATTATGCACATTCATGTATACTGCATATGTATGATGCATGTTTATGTCAAAAATTCGGGTTTCATATCCTTAATCTTATCACATTATCGATCATGTGAAATTATACTCAATCCCTCAATCCAGATTTATTTCACAATCCACCTTAGGTCCACTTTACTCAATTATTCTCATCAGGAAGGTGAGGTATTTAGGTAATAATTCCTTCTAAAAGGTTTTCCCTCTTTGGCTTAGGTTTCTGATGATACTAAGTTCATCCAATTTGGTTTAGTATTCAATGAGTTATGCTCAAAATACCATTTAACATTTTGACTAATGCATGATCATGCCGCCAAGTTGTACACCTCATAACTCTCAAATCTAATATCCAAAAATTACAAACTTTATACCAATGTAAAGCTACGATAATAAGCTTCAATTTGGTGAAGACATCTCAGTCTAATTTGGCCTAAATCAATACAGTTTATTCAAAAATCACAGGATATGATTTCTGTCCCTGGTAGTGCTACAACCTAAGCCAAGACTCAATTTCATGCCAAATTTTGAAAATCTTAGAGACAAGATTAAAATTCAACTTCTTCAAAAATCACAGGATATGATTTCTGTCTCTAGTTTAATATGAATTAAAAACCAACTCATTTGAAGATCCAAAGTGCAAGTTATAATCGAAATACCAAAGTAAGTTCAGTGAAAACACTTCATTTCTTCCAGCTTTTCCACAAAACAGACTTTCGGGTCAATGTTACACGGTCATTTTGATAATGAAAATGAAGGATTTAGGCCAAACATTCTTCTACACATTTGTTCCTTTATGTCTTAAGTTTCTATTGACACCAATTTTATGCAATTTGGTTCAGCATTTTGAAAATTATCCCCAAATGACTACAGACTGTTCACAAACAGTGACAGATTCCAGATACTCAACTTCAAGCCAACTTTTGACACAATTAGTGACAGAAATCAAATTCGACTCCTTCATGAAAGTTGTAGATATAAGTTTCTAGTTTAATAAAAATTTAAATTCATCCAATTTGGATACCTACAGAGAAAGATATGGCTAAAATACCGAAACCTGTCCAGTAGAACTACTCATCCAAACCAGTTTCCAGCATCAATCATAGCATCACAAGACCTATTTATTATTGAAATAACTTACAAATATGATGATCCAAGCTTCAACAAAGGTCCAGAAGTTGAGAGGGGGAGTAGGAGAATGAAATTTCGTGTGAAAGAAGCCAAAGTGAGGGAGTAGGCTGCTAAAATGAGCTGGAGTGTTTCAGCTATTGCTTTGCTAGGTGTCCTTAATTTATCAAACCACATGTCTTAATGCATGTAATGCATCAAGCCACATGTCTTAGTGCATGTAATGCCATTTGCCTAATTAAAATGCTGCCACTTGTCACCTATAAAACCAGTCCACATGTCAATCATCCAATGGTGCCAAATGTCACTCATTCATTGATCCATTTGTCACTCCATAATTTGTCTCTTAATTTCTTTATTTTTCTTAATCTAAATTACCTCAAATTTTCAATAGCTTTCTAAAACATCCTAAATGTCTCCAAAAATGCAGAATTAATAATAATATACACCAATTTAATAATCCAAGACAATTAATCCATAATTCACCAAAATTTCTAAATACCCGAAATATTACCAAAATCGCCAAATCACATTTTATTCGCGTTAACAACTCAATTATACCCGAAATGTCATGAATGCATGCACAAATATTGGTATGAGTCCAAAAATGTATATGCTCAAATAAGCAAAAACTCAATTATGCCAAGCATACCATGCATTGAAATTCCTTAATATTCTAATCCCTAACATAAGGTGTTACAAGTAATGCTACTTCAGATCTTGATACACCTTATTTCCACCAGCATGCATTGTAAAAACAGTATTATGGGCTTCAAACAATGGCCTTTTCTTCAAGTCATCACAAGCTGGAACACACAATCGATCTTTATAATACAAATCACCATCACTTTTCACAGAAAAGTCATATTGTTTACTTTCCTGAGTTGCCAAGATAAGTTGTTGCAACTTATCATCAACTTTCTAAGCATCACAAATCTTTTGTCTCAAAGTAGGCCTAGCTTTCAACTGAGCGATTAAAGCCCCATCAGATGTAAGTCCCCGCTCGCCCTGCTGCATTAACAATGCTAAAATAGTCTTATGACTTAAGGCATCTACCACGATATTAGCCTTACCTGGATGGTAATCCATAATACAGTCATAATCTTTAAACAGTTCCAACCAACGTCGTTATTTCAGATTAAGTTCCTTCTGCGTAAGTAGGTACTTCAAACTTTTATGATCAATAAAAATCCTACACTTTTCACCATACAAGTAGTGCCACCAAATTTTCAAAGCAAACACTACTGCTGCAAGTTCAAGATCATGTGTAGGGTAGTTCTGTTTGTGAGGCTTTAGTTGCCAAGAGGCATACGCAACTACCTTTCCATCCTGCATCAAAACACAACCCAAACTATTTCTAGATGCATCACTAAACATAACATATTCCTTACCAGAAGTGGGATGAGCTAACACAGGAGCTTCAGTAAGCATTCTTTTTAGTTTGATCAAAACCTTCTACGCCTCAACTTGCACTTTGTCATACCAATCGAGTAAGTCAACCTTCTTTTTGTCTTTGATATTTTCATATTTACTCTTCTATTATATTCCTATATAAACCTCACATATATTGTAAGGCAAGTTCTAACCCTTTATGACAAAAAGTAATGGCAGAAGAATTATAGGCACTTACTACTACCAATACCTAAAAAAATGGTTGACTTGTTTTCATGCAAGTTTACCATTGGTGCCAAATGGGTCTATAAAATTAAGATTCAAGCTAATGGATCTATTAAGTGATATAAAGTCCAACTAGTTGTTAGATAGTTTATCAAAGAGTTATGATATTGACTACGAGGAAATATTTCCTCCTTTAGCTCGTTTAATCTCATTCCACAATCTCATATCAATTGCTACTGGCAAACATTAATCATTATTTTAAATGGACGTCAAGAATGCCTTTCTTAATAATGATCATACTAAAGTATTGTACATGTAACTAAGAATGGAAAAAAATTGGTTTCAAGCTTTCTTTAAAGCCTGAGTCTAAACTAAAGCTTGATTAGGCTTAAGAGACTTGGCTTGACCTTAAGTACTTGAAGCCCAATCAAATATACGTAACTTAGCCTAAACCTGAACCAATTAGACTTTAATAAAAGCACAATTGGACTTAGTCAAGCCTTATTAGGTTAAGTTAGACCCCAAAATCTAACCCTTTCAAAGAAATATTAAATAGTCAAAAGCTTATTTAGGCTAGATCAAACCCAAAAGCCCGGTCCTTTGTAAAAATATTAAATATTCCAAAGCTCAATTGGGATAAGTCAAGTCCAAAAATCTAACCCTTTAGAAGTTCTATAGATGAACCAAAGACCTAAATGATCTATTTATAGAATCATTTTGCTCCTCTTTGTTTATTTACTTTTAATATAAAAATGGAGAACAAACATTTAGCTCCCAAAATTCCATATTGAAAGTGAAAAGACAAGGAGGAGAAAAGTGATTAGATAAATAAAGTATTCAGGTTGTTTCCTCAATTACAAATCTTTCCAAAGGATTAGGATTTTGGCTTAACCTTATCCAATTGAGCCTTGAGCTTATTGTCCCAAATGTCATTTATTATTAAAGAAATGTAGATAAGCGGCATTAAAATATAGTTAGGTTTTAAGTTTTGGGTTAGCACAAGTCTAACCTAAAGCTCAAATATTTTTATAAACAAAAGTTTGAGCCAAGCCTGAAATTTGATTAACATGGTTGAGCACGTTAACTTTAGCTCAGACTAAGTTGGGCTTAGGCAATTTTTTTCATCCTTACATACATCCTCCACCAGGTTATGATCATACACCCAATATGGTTTTTGACTTACAAAGCCTTGTATTGAATAAAACAAACTTCTCAAACATGATTTGCCAAATTTATTTCCACTATTGGTCTCTTTGGTTTTCAATTTGGCTTCTATGATCATACCTTATTCATTCATAAAACGACTCAAGGATACACTCTTCTTCTCCCTTATGTTGATGGTATAATAATAACTAATGATAATACTCAGAGTATTTCAACTCTTAAATCATTTTTACATCAAAAGTTTGAAAGTAATCTGGAGCCTTAAAATCTTATATAATGGATCTGGTTATTATTTATCATAAGTAAAATATATCATATATCATATATCATATATCATATATCATATATCTTATCTTTCGATCAGGCATCACTAAAAACAAGGCTACTATCACTCATCACAGACCTAATGTTCATCTCTTTGCTACTATTAGGATTCTCCTCAATGGCGGTAATAAGTTGGTAGTTTTACATGCCTTACTTTCTCCATCTTAATATTGCCATACTATTCATATTGTTAGTCAATTCATATCAACACCTCGTACCTCTAATTTTTCTATTGTTCTCTATATCTTCTTATCTTAGAGGTACTCTCTCTCATATTTTTTTACTTTTGTCATTCATTTCCATTAGGTTTACAAGCATACTTTGATGTTGATTAAGCTGGAGATCCAACTGATCGACACTCAGCTACTAACACTCAGCTACTAACTATTGTTTTTCCTTTGCATATCCCTCATTTCATAGTGCATTAAGAGACAAATATTTATCTCTCAATCTCACATGGAAGCAAAGTACCAAGCTCTTATAGGTATAACCTCTAAGCTGTTATTGCTATGTTAGTTGCCTCAAGATATAGGTGTTCCCTCTTCTTCTACAACTCCTTTCTTTTGTGATAGTTATAGTGCTATACAAATTGCTCATAATAATGTCTTTCATCAATACACTAAACATATTAAAATCGATTGTCACCTTGTATAACACCATGTTTTTTAGGGCACTATTTAATCTGTCCCTATATCGTCACAATCTTAAATTGCAAACATTTTTCACGAAATCTTGTCCATCTTGGAGATTTTAGAAACATGTTTTCAAACTCAAGATGTCCAACTCCTTACCACCTTGAATTTGATGGGGAATGTTAACATTATATATATATACGTATAGATATGTATAATATAATATACGTATAGTTTTTTTTTGGTAAATCAGAAGTAAGATTAATGAAAACAAAAAATATATGTACAAGGGTAGAGATAGTTAAACAACTCATCTCAAACCAGTCATGAGAGAGCCCCTAATCTGAAAAGATAAGCCAGAAAAAACACCTTCCCTAATGGCACCGATACCCTTTAAAACCTGATGGACAGAAGGCTCCCAAGTGGACCTAAGACTTAAACAATTAGCAGTAACTCAAGAGCAAAGATTATAACAGAGGCTACCAATCATTTAGACTAACTAATATACGTATAGTTATATTTATATAATAATTATAATGGTATATTCTTGTGTAAATTCATATGTAAGTACCCAATTATATTATAGTTTCATATGCACAGAAATATAAAGGCTTTTGTCTTGCTCATAACTCCTCGTCTTCTTCTACTATAAGAATGCGATAATCTCAGAAGTCAAACCATGTTAAGACGAGGACAGGATAACTCTTGGATGCCAGGAACATTGGTAAGAATGAGGTCTTAATTATAAAAATAAATTTAACTATTATAATTTATAGTGATTAAATCTTGTATATATTTTATAAATTATTTATTAATATATAAAAGTAATTAAATCAAAATAATTATAAGAATGACCAAAATAATATGTGATACGAGAATGACCTACACCACCAACTCCACTTTTGCTATGAACGAGGAAAGAATTTTTACTAGGTTAAAAAAGCTAGGGGAAAATAAATAAAAAATCTGAAAGGTCGATTTTACATGGTGGTATTGATGAATTTACTACGTAAGGGTAAGACTGCATATTATTAAATTTTTTTATACTTTATTTTATTGCGAGAGTGATGATAATAATGGCGATGATATTGATGAATCAATCATGTGTTGATATCTGTCTTCTAGCTTAAGGTATCTTTTGTCATCATCGACAATGTCTCAAGTCGCCGTGACCTAACGCTCCCTCACCGCTCCAAAAGCTAGCTACTTGCGTACTTTGGTAATGCGTTGGAGACAGATTCCTATGGTTTTGTTTCACTTCAATTTTTAAGTCGCTGACAGCGATGAAAGCCATTATTTGTAGCACTAGCTTTCCAATAGAAACAAGCGACTGATATGACCCAGGAAAGCAGCCATGTAGTGCTATGTCCAATGAGTTAATTTATAAATGGTTCTTTCGTCATATAATCACAAAATAGGTTCATTAATTGTTATTTTATCATTTAATTACTACATAGGACATATTTACACGTCAGAGGTTTGTACTGGCCTTGCAATTCCTGATATTCTAACTGCTGATTTACATGTGCTCCTTCATACTTCTGAAAATTCATAAAGATCAAAGAATTGCATGGTTTTTGTATGCATATAATTAATTGTGTTTCGGTGAGAAACTTGCTAATCTACCTTCTGACAAGAGGTCCTTAGGATTCATAAGGAACAATTAAATGCCTTTCTTAAAGGTTAATATTTGGTTTTACCTGACTGTTAATACAGCTCTCACTTGTACCACTCTACAACCTCTTCAACTTTTTATGTTTTTATGTATATAAAAATAGGTAATGATGAAGATCCGAGAGTGCCGACTATAATCAGAACCCTTACTGCATCAATTCCTTCTTCGTGCTTTTCAGTTAATACTCCACTTCTGAGAATGGAAGAAACACAGAAGAAGATGGAGGAGAGTTTACTTGTGAAAAAGAGAGAAGCTTCGTGGCTAAGATGGGAGGAGTTCATTGAAGAAGCAAAAAGACTAGGTTATGTTGCAGCCCCTATGGCTACTGTAATTCTGTCCCTATGCTCCTTGAATGTTATATCAATGATGATGGTAGGCCATATTAGTGAGCTAGCTCTCTCTAGCAGTGCAATTTCCATTTCTCTCTGTAATGTCACTGGATTCAGCCTTCTTGTAAGTAACTTCCCGTCTTATCTGAATAATTACTTCAGCGTTCCTTACATGCATTTCATGCTACTACCATGTGGATTTCAGTTTCTTATATTCATTTGGCGCTACGTCGATTGCTTTAGTATACATAACTAGTGATAGAAAAAATTTCCAAAATTATGATTTTATCACTTATGAAGAGGAATTGTGTTCTATTAAAAGAATTAAAAGAAACTTCACAGAAATTGAACCTGATTTGCAATTTCGGAGATGCCAAAATGAGGTATGTTTTTCACTTTGGACAAATAATTGCATATGACTTTTAAGTTTCTTGTTATCTGGACAAATGCACATAACAGAGTGGAATGGCAAGTGCGCTTGAAACTCTATGTGGGCAAGCTTATGGAGCTCAGCAGTACAGGAAGCTTGGAACTCTAACCTACACTGCTATCTTCTCTCTAATGATAGTCTCTCTCGGGTTATCTATGATATGGATTAACATGGGAAAACTGCTGATAATAACTGGCCAAGATCCCATAATTGCACGTGAGGCAGGCAGATTCACAATGTTGCTTATTCCTACCCTTTTTGCCTATGCAATTACTCAACCACTCGTTAGATTCTATCAAACACAAAGCCTGACAGTTCCTGTGCTTGTAAGCTCTTGTGTCACTCTCGCTTTACACATACCTCTATGCTGGGTATTGGTGTTCAAGTCTGGACTTCAAAACCTTGGTGGGGCTCTAGCAATTAGTATATCAAATTGGCTGAACACAGTTTTTCTTGGATTGTACATGAGATACTCTTCTACCTGTTCCAAAACCCGTGTTCCAATTTCTATGGAGATGTTCCAAGGTGTTGGAGAGTTCTTCCGCTTTGCTGTCCCTTCTGCACTGATGGTTTGGTAAATTATATATTTTTCTCTTATTTTTTCGCCATTATTGTAAGGAAATTTCCTAGTTATATTTCAGCACAACTCCTTTTGATGTTTATACGTCAAACGCAGTTGTTTGATGTTACTGTCTTGGTGATTGCTGTAGCCTGCAATGGTGGTCATATGAGTTCGTAATCTTGCTGTCGGGACTCTTACCAAACCCACAATTTGAGACTTCAGTCCTATCTATCTGGTATATATATATGCATTTCTGTTAGGATTTGCAAAATTTTTATTTAAATTTAAAAGTATACGTCCCGCAAATGAGAGAGGTTTTGAGGCGTTATAATTATCCATTCCTGTGTAAACAGTCTCACAACAATCGGAACTCTATACTCGATTCCTAATGGACTGAGCGCTGCAGTAAGGTTTACTCAAATATCCTTTCCCGACTTGCATATTTATGACCTGTTTCCAATAAAACATTCCAAACGCTTTATTTTTTTCTTGAATTTTTTTTTAGTACAAGAGTGTCCAATGAACTAGGAGCAGAGAATGCAGGAGCAGCACGCGTAGCTGCCTATTCTGTGGTACTTATCGCCGTGATTGAGTTGATTCTAGTGAGTGGAACACTCTTCGCAAGCAAGCATTTTTTCGGCTACAGTTTTAGCAGCGTCAAAGAAGTTGTGGAATATGTTTCCTCTATGTCTCCTCTGGTTTGTTTGTCTGTGATTATTGACGGATTACAGGGAGTTTTTTCAGGTGAAATTTCCATCTTTCCTGTCATTAAACTGATGTTTTCTTACCAAGGCAAGTTTCTCAATATCTGTGCATTATATCAGGTATTGCAAGAGGATGTGGGTGGCAACATATAGGGGCTTATATCAATCTCGCGGCATTATATCTTTGCGGGGTTCCAGTTGCTGCCATGTTAGGCTTTTGGTTTCAGCTCAGAGGGAAAGGCCTCTGGATAGGCATACAAGTCGGTGCCGCATTACAAGCAATTCTGCTTTTCTTAGTTATACGCTACACTAATTGGGAAAAACAGGTAAAGTTGTTTGTGGTTGTGGCCAAATATTGGTTATGTACGTTGATCTCTCAGATTAATTTTGATTCACTGGACTGCCCTGATATTGCAGGCAAGTCTGGCGAGACAAAGGGCACTTCAGGTAAGCTGTTCAGGAGAAAATTTGCTGGTCTGACTTATCAGGCAGAGCTATAAGCTTTAATTTTTACGCGGAAGGTGTATGAGATAGTTATATTCTTGTTTAATGCAAGGGGTCAATGTTTATTTGGGAAAAATGTTAAAACGCTTCAGAATAAGTAAACTTGGTGGAAAAGGCAAATCTAATAAGTAATTGATATTGGGAAAACAATTTTCTTCTGGTAAAAGAATGTAATTTAATTTATGTGAAGTGTGAAAATTAAAAGATCTATCTCCGAAAAGCCTTCGGAAATCACTAAAATCTCCAAATATGGTCCAACAAAATGATGACTTTGTTGGACTGATAGAGATATGTCGTCTCTTGCACACCAATCAACTTTAATCCGATTTGTCGTCGTCTCTTGCACACCAATCAACTTTTCCATGTTTTCTTCCGACAGTTAGATCAGGCAACGATACCGTTGGTTTCTTGTGTCCTGTCGGATTCGAGTCCAGCGCACCTTTTCCCTTAAGAACGTAGCCCAAAGTTGGGTCGGATTCTGGTCAAGATCAAAATGACCGTTCAATTTAACTAATTAAAATTAAAATGGTATTATTTTATCAAATCAATTCAAGTTGAGTTGGACTAAGTTCAGATTGGATGGTCA
The DNA here is from genome assembly GCA_026284645.1 of Erythroxylum acuminatum. Lineage (NCBI taxonomy): Eukaryota > Viridiplantae > Streptophyta > Magnoliopsida > Malpighiales > Erythroxylaceae > Erythroxylum > Erythroxylum acuminatum. The sequence goes on along the minus strand of JANKOD010000009.1, from coordinate 19,055,748 downwards.
TCCAAATCTGCAAGAGTACAAAATTAAATGTAGCAAGTTTGAACTTGGAGTATTCTAAGTTATCATTTCCTTGAAGATTAATTAATTACCAAGTTTGTTAATCCTATCAAAGCAATAACATTAAATTAAACAATATTTTATAAAAAGCAATTAGATTACTCAACTAACTAAAGAATATGATTAATTATAAAAAATAAATCAATATAAACAAAACGTTAGGATTTCGTGATTTAACTTATAAGGAATCTCAAGTATTAATTATCAACATTGAAATAACTTTTAACTTAAGATATCTATGTCCTCTCTCAAATCAAATTTACATAAGTATATCTAGTTAAGCAATTACCACCTCTTAATGTACAATTACCTAAATCAAATCATTAATAATTAGTATGTTAGTTATCATCATAGTCTATCATATTTTTATCACTAAATCTAGAGTAATTATTCTCTTACTGCACAAATTATGTTTCTTTCATTATTTCATATAATCCCTAAAATTGAATCCACCATAGTCAAGTGGAAGTTACAGAATTAAGATCAAAGAGAATAAATTTAAACCAAGTAATAACTAATTATGCATCAATATATGAATAAATAAGTTACATTCCTAACTCTAACAAGGGATTTAGCTGCTAAACACAATCTACTTGAAACGAAAACGAAATAATCTTATAATAAAAGAAAGTAAAAGAGAAGAAATATCCTCAAATTTCTTCTAAGTTAGGACAAATCTAACCCCAATCTTCTTCATGAACTCTCCTTGATGCTAAAAAAAGCCTAAAAAATATAACTAAATCGGAAGCTCCCTTATTAACCCTAATAAAGCTATTTATATGCAGGGTTATATAAAGCATGCCTAAAGTCAATGAAATTATATTTTCGCACTTCTTCAAATTTTGTGTAATAATTTCAATGTCATCCTTAACTTGATATCAGCTTTTGATGTAAATATGAGAGTTAAACAATACCATTATGTGCTTATATCCTATCAAGTTTAGCACTACCTCTTGACTCTTATGCAAACCCGTTCCTAACGTTTTATAAGTCTTGGGCGAAGTTAAAAAAAACTCTAATAAATTGGCAATATACAAACAAGTAAATTTTTAAAAGATATTTTTATTCAAATTCAAAAAAAAGATATTTTATTATTAAAATTTAATATTCATACATAAGTGACCCAATTTATAAGTCTACAGACTTAACAAAATATTAAATGATCATAACATCAACTAATAATATCTTGTAAATATTATTTTGTCGAGCAACTAGATAAAAGTCTAAATTATTAAATCAAATATTTTTAGTAGCTTTTGAATTTAATTAACATTAGTGATTTTTTAATAATGTACCGGTCAGTACCGTAGTGGATGATTCAGATAGAAGGGAGCCAGAATAGGGCCAGCCACCTGAGTGGATAGCTCAGATGGAAGGGAGCCAGAATAGGGTCAGGGGAAGGGGACAGAGGATTTGGGCCCTAACGAATTGGGATATGCCACAAGTGAGCCAACGAGCTAACTTCTCTGAAGCAATTGACAGCGGTGTCCCCCACGTTTGGCCATTCGACAGTGCTTTTCTTGTATTAGCCTCAGTGTTTCACATTTTGTTGTTTCACACTTTAGTCTTAATTTTCTGCCATTTTGAAGGCCACTTCATTGCATTTTTTTCGTTGCTTTATGCGTTAGGAATTGGATTAAAGTCCTACGTTTTGAAGCAACTAAAAGGCTTGAAAATTTCATGTTCTTGTTGCCTTATTGTTTTAAATGCTTTGTTGCATTTTATACCGGCGATGTTTCAATTGGAAATTTCTTTCCTTGTCAGTTGTTTTAATTATATTCTCTGGCTAAACTTAGCAATGGGGCGAGTTAAGTTTAAGCCCAACATGAAATTCTATTTTCAGGCTTAGATCTGGTTGGAAATAACATTGAATATGAACAACTTGAAGCCAGATTGGATTTGATTAAATTTATTTTTTTATTTTTAAAATTTTGAAATAACATCTTTCTGAATAAAAATTTCAGCCTTCGGGTCGAATAACCCAATTTCAAACCCAACTTGAAGCTCGAAATTTAAAAAAATAAAGCATGGCCCAAAACTCAGTCAATTTGGGTCGGGCTAGGTTGAGTTAAAGTCCAACATTTTTTAAAAACTTTTGATGACCTTCCTCACTAAATCTCTAATCCTTGTTTCTTTAATAATGGTCCTCCAACTTCTCAATTTTTTCATGGCCCAAAATTCAGTCAATTTGGGTCGGGCTAGGTTGAGTTAAAGTCCAACATTTTTTAAAAACTTTTTATGACCTTTCTCACTAAATCTCTAATCCTTGTTTCTTTAATAATGGTCCTCCAACTTCTCAATTTTTTTCATTCTAATCCTTTCTCAATTGCAATTTTGTCCTTACTCATTCCCTTTCATAATTTAAGTCAAATGTTTTCCTGTTTACAAATTTGACTAACCATACTCACTTTTATGCCAAATTTATCTAGAATTTCTATATAAATCTAAATTTACCTAAAATGAAAAATTAATACCTAAAGTTTGGAATATATGTATTAATACACTAAAAGTAATTAAACGCCAAATTAATTGTGACAACACAACATTTAAACCCAATTGATGAATAACAAAGTAAAATTTTATTCCATAGACATACTTCTAAGGACCCAAAATCTTTGATTTAATAACACATAAACCAAAATTATTAAAAGGACTTTGAAAATTAAATTGGATTAAAATGAATAGCAGAACATTACTAAAATGTAATTTTAAAATTTCTTAATTTTGTAAAAAATAAAATGCAAAAATATAAGGACAAAATTGAATGTCAACATTTGTGGGCTTTTCATTCAAGTTCTATAGTAAACCATTTCATACATCAATTTGTATTGATTTTTTTTAATTTGACATTAACTTTGATCTTAAAAGCTATTGATTCATTAATCCAGCTCTATTTTTATTAAAAAGTACAAAAAAGATATCATTTCATCATTCTGATCATATACTACTCCTCTGTTATATTTACATAAAATTTTACCTTTTTATTATTTCTTATCAAACAAGGAGTTATTTTGAAGCTATATTATATATATACATAATATTCTATTAAATGAACAAAAATATACAATTTATCTAATTTAATTTTTACATAAAAATTTTCATCATTCCTTTAATATATTTTTCATAAAAATGTAAATAAAATATATTAAACAAAAATTAGAAAATGTCTCGCTTCAACCATATCAATAAAATACTAAACGTATCTCCAAGATCATTATGGATAAATTAAAATCCAAACTACCTTATTACATTTACACTTCTTAAGGAGCATTAACTAGAGGAAGACAAATAGAGGACAATATCTTAATAGCCTAAAAACTCTTTAAAAACTATAATAAAAAGCCTTCTAAAAGATATATTGTATTTGAGATAGAGTTCCAAAAGGCATTTGACTCAATAGATTGGGACTTCATCTTGAATAATCTCAAAGCATTTGTTTTTTTTTCATGCTTTATTAGATGGACTGAGTAGTAATTTACACCCCCAATCTTATATAGTGAACTAACCAATCTTATCAAGGGTGCAAAGGGTGCGACCAGATGATCCCTTTTTCCCATATTTGTTCACCCTAAGCATGGAAGTGCTCACCAGGCTTATTAAACTAATCATTGATCAAGAGAAGCAATTTAAGTTCCATTTCAAATGTAGGAAGCTAAACCTCATCAGTTTGTCTTTTGCAAACCACTGAATATTGTTCACTAGAATTAAAGCAAACTCCTTAAGTGCTTTAGTATCTGCCCTGAATAAGTTTCAAATGCTCTCTAGTCTTTTTATCAATAGGGATACAAGCACCACGTATTTTCTTTAGTGCCTAGCACAATGCTATTTGGTTTTCCACTCTAACAAGGTTGAAGTCTCTAAAGCCTCTATTAGCATAATTAGGAATTCCAATCTCTTCCAAAAGGCCAACGTACAATGAGGTTCAACTATTAATTGAAAAGATTCAAAAGAGAATTTATATCTAGTGTAATAAGAGCTTATCATTGTCAAGAAGAGAACTCATCATTTAGCATTCATGTATATTGGTCATTGCAACTAATATTTCTAAGTGATATTGTTAAGGCAACTGAAAAATTACTAAGGAGGTTTTTCTGGTCAAGGGATATTTCTAGAAACACTTGGCAAAGATAAATGGTCGTAAATATGCTCACCAAAAGATGAAAGAGAGTTTAGAATTATGCTATTAAAAGCTACAACTAAAGTGCTCATGATCAAAGGATTATGGAGAATTCTATGTAGTAAAAAAGCTCTTTGGGTAAGATGGATTCATGCATATCACTTGAAGAAGGAAAGTTTTTAGAACATCTTAAATAAAACTCATCATGGACACTTATAGCTAAGAGAAAAAAAAAGATGGAGTTTTATTGTAAGGTAGGAGATGGCTTAACTTCATTCCTATGGTATGAAAACTGGAACCACTTTGGTCCACTTGCTAGAATGTATAACTTTATTCCTTAAGAAATGTTATCCCTCATAATGCCACTGTCAAAGAGGTGATTGGAAATAGATCAAGTCACTTAAATTCATTGCCAAGATCTCTTTTGATTGATCATATTATATGCTTGGCCCTCATTCTCAATAAGGAGGACTATATCTTATAGAGTAAAACCTCATCTAAAGTGTTCACTAACTCTTTTTGAAAATTTCTACTAAGGACTCAAGCACCACAAGTTAACTGACAGGAACTATTGTAATTTAGATAAGCTAACTTCATTCCTATGGTGTGACAACTAAAGCCACTTTGGTCCACTTGTTAGAAATGTTCATTCCTTGAGAAATGTTATCCCTCATAATGCCACTGTCAAGGAGGAGATTGGAAATATATCAAGTCACTTAAATCCATTGCCAAGATGTCATTTGAAAGATCATATTAAGCTTGTCCCTCATTCTCAATAAAGAGAACTATATCTTATAGTTCAAAACCTCACGTTAAGGACTCAAAGACCAAAGTTAATTGGCATGAACTATTATAGTTCAAACTAGCTAACCTTCGTGCTTCCTTTATCTTGTGGTTTTCAATAAAGGAGAGGTTAAGCATTCTTAACAAGTTAACAAGATTTTTAAATATCCCAAAGGTATGTACAACATGCAAACAGGAAAATGAGATCTTAAAGTACCTTTTCTTCAAGTATTATTTCTCCTCATATCTATGGAAAGTATTATGTAGCTTTGCAATCTAACTTATCCCCCTTACAATTTCCATAATATCATAAAGTGGAGCTTCCAAAATTGTGCAATATGTAAACGATATCATTTTATTTTTAAAATTTCCTTTGGCTTTGTAAGCAAATGGAATAAGAGGAATTAATGGTTATTCTGTCACCCAAACTAAACAAATGAGCACTCTTCTCATTGACCTGATTGAATGGATAAAAGTGCATTTGGTAACTCGTCTAATACACCTTAGATATAGTTTACTTATTACCATTAGATAGAAGCTCCTCTCAGATAGCCATTTTGAAAGATGATGAGTTGATTGTGAGGAAAAACTAATGAAATTTTTAATCTAGTTGGTAATAGCAATTCTAATAATAAATCAAGTTATCTAATGATTCTCGTTGGCATTTTAAGACTTTAGTTTTTTTTTTTACATATAAAACTATAAAAAGCTTAGCTAGCTGCTACTTTATTTGTAAGTTCTTAAGATTGTATGATACTTTTTAAAGCTCTTTGAGCTATAATATAATTCTTTATTTTCTTAAAATAAAATATTAAACATATGTTGATAAAAATATTAAACTATTATTAGCTCTGTAGAAAAGGAATATAAAGAGAAGCTCCAGGTTATCTTTTCTTTTTCTTTTCCTTTAATGCTTCTTTTGCTTCACTAAATCCTTCTTATAACTAATCTCTTCAACCTTTCAAACATTCCTTATGGTTTTGTCTGGTGTCTTTATCATTCTTAATTCTTCTCGTCCTTCTCCTCAGTGCTAGTTTTCCTTGAAGGCGCCCTATCAACTATGGTCCTTAACCTTTCTTTGACTTTACCTTATTAGATAACACTTTTTAAATTTCAACGATGCCCATCTTGCTTTTCTGCTTCTTTTAGCTTTTTAATTTAGACTTGGTTTCTTTATTGATAGGAGACCATCTTACCCTATAATAAATTCTTGGGCATCTAAACATTAGAGGAAGTTTTGTCTTATAGAAGTACTTATAGATGAGCAAGGATTGTTATCTTTAAGTTTAATTCAACGACTAATACGGGTAAGGTGTTGAAACTTGGCCCTTGGCATATTAATGGCAAACTCCTCTTTATTTAAAAATGGAAGCCATGCATTTTTAAATAAAGAGAAGTTTGTCATTAATATGCCAAGGTCCAAGTTTCAACACCTTATTCGTATTAGTCATTGAATTAAACTTAAAGAATAAAGAGGAGTTTGTCATTAATATGCCAAGGTCTAAGTTTCAACACCTTATTCGTATTAGTCATTGAATTAAACTTAAAGATAACAATTCTCCATGCATTTTTTTTGGAAGAAATCAGATCCAAGCATGTCCCTTTGTGGATTAATAAACACAATGTTCCTTAATGATTGGCTTATGCTATCTTGTAAGCTTCACAGGTAAGCCTTTATCAATGGATGAACCTATAACATCTATGAAATTTTTAGATTATGCAAGGCTTTATGTTGAAGGAAAGCAGATAAATAACTCCGTAAAACAATTCCTTTATTGATGTTAAATGATGAAGAGGAAATGATAAAGGATATGGTTAAAGTTACCTATCACCTCCCCCTTAGAACTCAATGGAAGAAATGGATACATATAGGAAAATAATTTATTAGAAGAGATTATATGAAGTTAAAGGGGACTAAGAATAAGATTCAAGAACATCAAGGTAATCAGGTCTTATAAGGACATACTAACTTTAGAACTTCTAACCTTGAGGAAGCACAATCGATGATTTCCATTGTGCCTATCTTAAATTAAAAGAAGACAAACTTAACAAAAAAGTTCAATGTCAATTTAGGTTTTGCAAATAACTTTAGTCAAGTGAGTGTAGAACAGTAATTTGGAGCTCCGTTGAATACTTCTTCAGAGAGTACGGAGACCACTTACGATCTTAGTGAAATAAGTGCATCTCTTAACAAACCTATTTAGGATGTTAAGTAGTATATCAATTCAATTTTACAACCATTAAATGGATAAGATTTGGTTAAAGGGCTAAAACCAAAGGTTCTGATACTTTTCTCAAACCTTCCAAATGATTATAGTGGATTAGAATATAAGAGGTTTTACACGACCTAAAAAAGTAGCTAAATTTATATAACTGTATAAACATGATAAAACCTATGATGATAGGAATTCTACAAAACAAACTCAAAGCAACTCTTTATGTAAAACCATGTTTCATTAGGAAGCAGATCACTAATCACACTATATCAGGATTGTAATCGCTTATAATCATAATAAGATAGAATTCTTAAACTCCATATCCTCATATTAGGTCATTCATCTATCTATTAGAATTTAGGGAACAATTCAGGCATGGATATCCTTTATTTATGCTGTCAATTATACCTTTTAGATATCATCTCTTTGGAGTGACTTTAGAAGCACTCATAACTTTATTGATATTCCCTAGTTAATCATTGAGTACTTCAATAAAACTTTATTTGCCTCAAAAGCTTAAGGGAATCTTACCATGAGAACTCTATTTACAGATTTATGATCATTCCTATCTCATATAGGAGTAACAAATCTTAAGTTTAAAGAGAACTTTTATACTTAAGAGCAATAAGAAAAGTGGTGAATGGTTACTGAGGATGAAAATAGATAACACATTAGTCAATCACTTATAGTTTAAAGTGTTTTATAATAGTAAAGGTGCATTTAACAATTTCCTACGCTCAATTCATTCCCCAATTAAGATTTACAATCTAATGAACTCTAAGAAAAGTGCCTCACCTTTCAGATTCTTTAACTACCTAACTAATCTTAATGGCTTTTAAGAAGCAATTAGCAAAGGCATGGCACTTCATATCAATGGATATTAATCCTTTAATTTTTTCAGAAATTAATAAAATTGAAAGAGGAATTGAAGAAACCTAATCAAAGTCACTTGCTCATGATTTGGAAAAAGACAACTCCAATAAAAGCAAAAGGACCAATATGAGTTTCCCTTAAATCCTTTAAAACAATTATAAGAGAAAATTGCAATGACAAATTATGCCAAAATCTTTAAAGACTAATGCCCATTGCTAAAAAAAAGTTAATTATACAATGGCTTAAAGATGGAGACAATAATACCATTTTTTCCCATAATTTTCTACTTTCAAGAAGAAATACTAATAAGAGATATTCCCTTTCCACAGAAGATGGTAGAGTATTCTATGATCAAGATCCTAAAGCTAGTTATAGATTACTTTGGTAGCACTTTAGGGACAACATCTAACTCATGCTCCTCAATTTTCACACTCAGCTATTTCTTACCAAAAGTAATCATTAGAGAGCAATCTGAGGCTTTCTTTAGCCTCAACCCTTATAAGGCACTTCGTCTAGATGGGCTTAATGTATACTCTTATCAGAAAGCTTACGGCTCTCTTATCATAAATGACCAAAGAAGTTCTGGAATTCTTTAATAATAGGAGATTGCTCAAGATATAGAACAAACTTATATTTCTTTTATTCATAAGGTGTCTAATCTTATTCTTTTAAGAGATTTTAGACTAATAATATATTGTAATACCTTCTATAATATCACTTCAAAGCTTTTAACTTCTAGATTGAATTTGGTTATTTCTTCAATTATTAATCTGACTATATGTTCCTTTGTTAACATAAGATCTATTGGGATAGCAATTTACTTGCTCAATAGTTCTCAAAATATTACCATAAATAGAACTTTACTAAGAACAATCCTATTAAAATAGCTTTCCATAAAAGTTTCGATTTAGTTGACAAGAAATTCTTACTACAATCTCTTCATATGATTGGGTTCCTCGAGCAATGCATTACCACTCCCTCATATAATATTTTCATTAATGGTGAGGCCTCACAACTTATTAAAGGAGTTAAATGTATCTAACAAGATAATCCTCTTTCCCTCTATTTGTTAACTTTCTACATAAAGTCCTTACAAGCAGGGACAGAGCCATGTTATAGGGTAGGCTCCCCCTTTCAAATATTTTTTTAAAATTACTTATATAATTAAAATTTTTAAAATTACAAATATAAGTGGCCCCCCTAAAAAAAATCCTTATCTTCTCTTCTCTTCAACTCTGCTCGCACAGCCCTCCTTCCCCGGCCCCCCCTTAGAGTTGAGTTTGGCTCCGTCCCTGCTTACAAGGTTGGTTAATTATAAAATAAGGCAAGAAGAGAGCTTCAAATTTCATAGCAAATGCAATCATTTAAGTATCTTAAATCTTTCCTTTATCGATGACCTGATTCTCCTATGTGGAGTATTACCTAACTCAGATGCTTGTCCGGTCAATTCACTCAAGACGTTTAGCAAACTTTCTAGCCTGGTCATCAACAGAGATAAAAGCCATAAAGCTAATGACCTCTATAACTTATTGAAATTACTATTCTCAATCTTAAAGCTCCTCCTTTTACTTATTTGGTGGGTACTTGTTACAACTAAGATGGTCATATATAAAGAATGTCAACCTCTTTATGATACGGTGAAGAGGGGAATTTTTCCTTGGAGTAACAATAGCCCCTTATTTAATGGTACGTTACAACTTATCATTTGCATTTTGAAGTCAATTACAACTTATCATTTCTATTTTGAATAACTTACATCTTTATTAGTCCTCACATATTGGTCTTCCTAAAAGCATATCTAGAGATATTGAGAAGCTTTTTAGGAATTTCCTATAGACTAGTAATACTTATAGAAAGTCTTATATTAAGGTTAAGTGGAAGGATATTTGTTTGCCTAAAAATGAAGGAGGCTTAGGAATTTTACAGATTCACTTGGTGAATAAATTCATATTTACAAAAGGATTATGGAGAAATCTTATTAATAAACAATCATTATAGGTTAAATGGCCATATAGACAATACCTAAAGAATGAAATTTTATGAAAAGTGAGGGACAACTTGCAAAGTGAATTTAAGGTTAAGATAGGGAATGGTGAAGATATATCGCTATGGTTTGATAACTGGAATAATCTTTAGCCTTTATACAAGTTACTAATCTTTAAGAATATTATATTTATGTTCCTTGAGAAGGCTAAGGTTAAATCTCTAATCAATGGGAATGAGTGGTTCTATGATGCAAGAAGATGGGCCACTCTTATAACTGGTATTCCATTCTACAATCCTATCTCCAGACTTAGTCATATGGAGGGGACACTCATCATGAACTTTCACGAGGAAGTCCTGTAAAAAGCTTTTTAGAACTCATGCCCCTAAAGTCAATTGGTTTCACTTGATTTAGTTCAATCAAGGTTCCCTAGGTATCATTTATCCTTTAGCTAACTCTGAAGATTAAGTTAGCATTATAAATACGATTAAAGGCTCAATTATCCCTAATAAATACTATCTATAGACTCTGAAATCTAGAAGCAAAATCCATTAGCCTTCTTTTCTTAAAATGTTCCTATTCTAGTGCCCTGTGGTTGAGCATTCAATAGACTTGCAACCACTACTATTAAGAAATTGGTTGGGACAGTATCATTCTATGGTAATGGCTCCTGACTAACTCTCTTCAAATGATAATGTTTTCTTTAAGGTCACTTTTGGTTGTACCATTTATTCAATATAGAGAGAAATATGAGGATTTTCAAAAACCAACAATGGGAATCCAAGTCTCTATTCAAAGGAATCTTGCTTAAATAAGAGAATTAGCTTTATCTCGATGTTAGGAATCGAAGTTCTCGTCAGACATAGGCTACAAATGGAATATTTAAGGCATTCAGGGCTTAATTGATCTTGGCATGCTTCTACTCCTTAAATTAACTCAAACTAAGAACTAGTCAGCTTTAGGGAAGTAATTAAGCACTTAAACTACTATCAATAGTAGTTTTGAAGATTAGTTGTAAGACTAATATTTATTTCTTTCAGACATAAAATATATCATTTAATTAAAAAATAACATTAAACTATTAATTACATTTAAAATTTGATATTTACTAATTTGTTAATAATTATATTAGTCTCAATTTAACATTTTTTTTATTATTATTATGATGATGGTTTTATTTTTACTTTTAAAATGAATAATTTTGCACTCATTAATTAAATTTCCTAGCTTCCTAAGTTGGCCATAGAGTTGGACAAAATATAAGAGAAACAACTTTGCTATTTCATTCTAAACGTTTCCGTTAGGATGCCATTCCAGTGTCCAGATACTATTTTTGTCTATTTACGTGAGGACTTTATAGGAACAAAATTGAAAAGCTAATACAGAAAAAAAGAAAAGAAAACATAAGTAAAGAAATATCCCAAATCAGTATAGAGAGGAAATATGCATATCCGTCACTTTCTTCAAATATAAGATATCATGTTCTGCAATAGGGCTATTTAATATAATGTTTTATAATAGAATATAATATAAATAAATTTAATATTACAAAATTGTTATTTAAAAGTGACAGAAAGTTTCATAATATAATAAAATGAAAAGTTACTTAAATTGTTTATCACTTTACATCTTATCTTAAACTCTTCCGAACGAAAGTTTTTTACCTTTACTATTTAAGATAGAATAAAATATAATATAAAACTTTTCCTTTCTATTTTAT
>JANKOD010000009.1:19023616-19043898 GCA_026284645.1 Erythroxylum acuminatum | reverse complement strand
CACAGACTGTGTACATTTGACATTTTGACTAATGCATGATCATGCCTCCAAGTTGTACACCTCATAACTCTCAATTCTAATATCCAAAAATTACAAACTTTATACCAATTTAAAGCTAAGATAATAAGCTTCAACTTTGGTGAAGACAACTTAGTCTAATTCGGCCTAAATCAATACAGTTTATTAAAAAATCATAGGATATGAGTTCTGTCCCTTGTAGTGCTACAGCCTAAGTCAAGACTCAATTTCATACCAAAATTTGAAAATCTTAGAGATAGAATTAAAATTCAAGTTCTTCAAGAAAGTTGTAGAAATATGTCTTTAGTTTAATTTGAATTAAGAACCAACTCATTTGAAGATCCACAGTGCAAGTTATAATTGAAATACCAAAGCAAGTTCAGTGAAAACACTTCATTTTTTCCAGCTTTTCCACAAAATAGACTTTTGGGTCAATGTTACACGGTCATTTTGACAATAAAAATGAAGGACTTAGGCCAAACATTCTTCTAGACATTTGTTTCTTTATGTCTTAAGGTTGTATTGACACCAATTTTATGCAATTTGGTTCAGCATTATGAAAATTATCCCTAAATGACTACAGACTGTTCACAAACAGTGACATATTCTAAATACTCAACTTCAAGCCAACCTTTGACATGAGTAGTGACAGAAATCAAATTCGACGCCTTCATGAAAGTTGTAGATATAAGTTTCTAGTTTAATACGAATTTAAATTCATCTAATTTGGATACCTACAGAGAAAGATATGGCTAAAATACCGAAACCTATCCAATAGAACTACTCATTCGAACCAGATTCCAGCATCAATCATAGCATCACAAAACCTATTTATTAATTAAATAACTTACAAAGATGATGCTCCAAGCTTCAACAAAGGTCCAGAAGTTGAGAAGGGGAGTAGGAGAATGAAATTTCGTTTTAAAGAAGCCAAAATGGGGGAGTAGGCTGCTGAAATGAGATGGAGTGCTTGAGCTATTGCTTTGCTAGGTGTCCTTAATTTATCAAGCCACGTGTCTTAATGCATGTAATGCCATTTGCCTAATTAAAATGCTGCCACTAGTCACCTATAAAACCAATCCACATATCTATCATCCAATGGTGCCAAATGTCATTTAAAGTATAGGTGTAGTCATACTAATTTTCATGTACCAACTTCACTTGACACTTGATACTTTTCCTAGTACAGATATACATTTAATTACCTTAATCCTCTAATGGTATTAATTAATTCCAATTTACTCACTATAATTTACTTGATCAAACATTCAAGTCATAAGTCTTTCATATTCTAATCATAGCAAAATTCTAACTCCCATCACTCATATACTTTCATAAACATGTATTATTTCAAATAGGGTATATTTTGGGGCCTTACATCTCTTACCATTTCATTACTGACCTTATCTCTTATGATACGGATACACAGTTAACGGAGCATCTTCATATCTCCCACCATTGATTTATGACTATGTATTTGTTTGATGGGTCAACAGTTCGCCCCTTATAACACAGTTAGTTTAATCACTAAGTGATATAATTTACATTTGAGCTTGAGTTAAATCTTTTTGCCACGTAAAACTCCTGATACACTTCTCTATTTATGCCACCCTGATTTGATACAATGGACTATATTTTCATTGATCTCTTTAGCGTTTTGGATGATATACCCTAGGTACTTAAAATACTCTTTCTGTTGTATAACTTATGATCCAATCTTTACTTTCATATCGGAAGTCACCCTATGACCCGAACAGTTACACTCTAAATACTCAGTCATAGTTCTACGGAATTTCAAGCCCTTTGAATCTAATGTATCCCTCCAACATTCTAACTTGACATTGATACTCTCATTTATCTAAGATACTAAGATAATATCGTCAATAAACAACATACACCAAGGCACATCCCATTGAATATTCATAGTGAGCTCATCCGTCACTACTACCAAAAAGAGGGCTTAATAAGGAGCCTTGTTGTAGTCTGATACCAATAGAATTTTTTTGTATCTGCTCCTATCGTCCTTACTATAGTCTTTACCCCTTCACACATATCCTTAATCACACGTATATAAGTCATAGGTGCTTCCTTAATCTCTAAACTCCTCTATATGATTTCTCTAAATACCCTGCATATGTCTTATCGAAATCAATAAAAACCATATGCATATTACCCTATCTTTCCTTGTAATATTTCATTAATCTTCCAAGGATATATAAAACTTCTGTCATGAACCTTTTTAACATGAAGGCAAACTAGTTCTCCTAGATAGGAGCATCCTTTCTCACTCTCTTCTAAATTACCTTCTCCTATAATTTCATGGTGTGATTAAGTAGTTTGATGTCTTTATAGTTGTTACAATTTTGAATGTCCCTTTTGTACTTGTATAGAGGAATTAGCATACGAAGTCTCCATTTATCCGACATTTTGGCGGACTTAAAGATCATATTAAAAAGGTTGACCAGCTAAGCAAGACCCTTTACAACTAGGCTCTTCCATACCTCTATGCGTATCTCATCCAGCCCTACTGCCCTTTTGCTATTAATCTCCCTCAAAGCTCTTTTAATTTCTTCCCTTGTAATCTTCTTGCAACAAGACAAGTTACGAAACCTCTCGAACTTGTTAAGATCGCCTAAAGAGACGTTTTTTATGCCTTCACTAAAAAGGCTATAGAAGTACCTCTATCATCTTCTCTTGACGTCATTCTTGGCCACAAACACCTGTTCTGCTTCATCTCTTATACAAAGAACTTGATCTAACTCTCTCGTTTTCTATTCCCTAACTCTCGTCGACTTAAAAATGTCATTTTCTCCTTCTTTAGTATCTAATATTCAATACAAATTCTAGTTATCTCTGGCTTTAGTCACTGAGATTATTTAGTATATAATATTCAATACAAATTCTAGTAATCTCTGCTTTTAGCCACCGAGATTCTCTTCTTCGTCTCTTTGCCAATTTGTATTTTTCTTTACTAGCTATTCTCTCTACCTTGATAGTATTATTCGATAGAGCTTTATAAGCCCCTTTCTTAATCTTAACATTTTCTTGTACATCTTCATTCTATCACTGAGATTCCGTCTTACTATCATTAGGCCTTGTAGAAACCCAAAGATCTCTTTAGTTGCATTTCTTAAAAGAGTCACCACTCTCTCTCACATCTGGTTAGCAGATCTCTCTAATATCCCTTCATCTCCATATATTACTCTACCTCGTAGCTGTTTCATCGTGTCCCCTTTCAGATTCTACCATTTGACTCTAGTACGTACACATTTTATGACTTCTCTTCTTCCTCCATTCCTTAGTTAAAAGATCCAAAACTAACAACCTATGTTAAGTTGACAAGTAAGCTTTTAGTATCACCTTAATTAATAATTTATTGTAATTATCTTAAATTATTATTTTAAGTATAATTAATTGGTTCAAGTCAAGATAAATAGTAGAGTTATCATGTCGGTGATATTTAACTAGTTCATATAAAATATTCATATTGTGTATATTTCATCTTTACTTTAGGAAAATAATTTTTTAAAAAATTGAAATTAGATTATCAAGTTCAAATTAAATTTGATCAAATTTCATTTTATATTTTAAATATATTTCAAGTTTTTAATTGAATTTCATAAGTTAAAATTTTAAATTTTTTAAAATTTAAGTTTGAAATCTAACATTAATTTAATTGAAAATTTATCTATTAATTTCGGCAGGGGTTGAACTAAAATCACAACTTTGTACAATACTACAATTCATCATAAATTTTTATCTATTTTTTTGTTGAGATTAAAGATTTTATTTAATATAAATTTAAAAATTAATTAAAAAGAGTAATTTAATATTTCATTAAATTATAATAATGAAGGCAAGTGAAAGAGAAAGCTAGCTTCAATAATTCATCTTAATAAAATTATTTTATTAATGAAGGTTTGACCTTTTTTTTTTCAATCTTTTCTAAAGGATAGGTTTTACAATTATAAAGTACTCAGGCTTGCCCTAGCCCTACCTGACCACTTCTATTGAGGCCTGAGTTTGAGCTTAAGTTCGAGCTAGAGCCCAATTCGGCTTGAGCTATTTTTTAATTAAAAATATGAAAACTAACTTTGTTTTTCTTAAATGACGTCGTGTTATTTATATCAAATTTAAATAGCTTAAACTCAACATAAAACTTTAGATTTTTGAAAAAAATACAACTCAAGCTCAGCCTGGGCCCAAATAAAAGTAGGAACTACTAGGGGTGATATTTTGTACTAGAGATTGGATCGCTTAAAGTTCGATTGGACCATTAGGCCCAAACTTAATCGCGCTCGGGTGACTTGAAACTTAAAAATTATAAAAAAGGTTTCATTTATTAATTTTGGATCAAATTGAATTTAACGTAATAAGTCTTGTCTTTTTTTTAATGATTGACAAAAATGTCTTATCGGGCATAATTTTAAATAGTAAAAAATATATATGATATAAAAAATACAAAAATATTTCTCAACGTTAATTATTATTTCTAATAAATTCTTTATATAACTAATTAGTAATTGCACAAGTGAAAGAATTTATATAATTATTTTATTTAATTAAAATTTCAAATAATAATAAAATACCTTTTATTTTATGCCTAAATTTTCAAATTCTATCGATGAGATAAAGCTAACATATAAAATAATAACAGAAAACTGCCTAATTAATAATTATCTGTTTTTTGGGGTCCTCTGTCTTGCTCAGCGACATGAAAGCGAGTAAATGTCTCTCTGCAACTTCTTGAGGTCTTTCTCAGTATCCGTCATCTCTCGATATATATGTATCCATGGCTGAGCTCTCCGATCCGGTTATGGGATTAGGAAATTGAAGATTTGAAACCCTAATTGTTACTGTTTTCATTTGTCGTCATCAATTGCTGTCTCCGCCTCTTCAATCTTGACAGTTTGTGACAAAACCCTAGTTTTTGGAGCTTTCAGATAGCTCAAAACCCTATAATTTGTCTGTTCCGGTCATGTTTGGGGCCTCTTTGTGGTTGTACTTACGGTCTTCGCTTATGATTAACAGGCGCTTTGTTGGCATAGGGTTATAGATTACATTTCCCGTCAAAAGAATCAGTACCTTTTGCAAGGGATGTAGGATTTTCCAGGTTTTGTGAGGGTCTTTCGGGCACTTTTGATTTGACGTTTTCTAAATAGCTGGATCACACGGATGGGTTTAGCTTGATGTTAGCAAATGTTTGACCTTTTTATCGACACGCAGTTGTCTGGGCTTTGAGTTAAATAGGGTTTGTGTGAATGGGGTTTGGATGAACCGAAGTCATCAGTCTCCTTTGATTGGCCATGTTTAATGGTAATTGAAGAGAAATAGTTTCTAAAAGGGGTTACAGGAGTTTGATGTACCTTCGTATTAGACGGGTAAGGAGTGTCAGCACCTTTATGAGCAGCAGATTTTGTTGTTAAAGACCATAGGTGATCAGATACTCTCTGGTGTCTGTTGTGAGAAGTAAACTAAGGTTTTAGGGGAATGAGTTTCGAAAGTGATGATCGACATGGACCGGACCTGAAAACGGACAGGAGCCATGAATTGCAGAAGTAACTCATTTATTTAACATGTTGTCTCCTTCTTGGCTTTGCCTTTCTGAGTTTTGAATTTAACATATACTTGTGATGATCCAGGAAGTTAAAGATTTCTTACTCACGAGATTTCCTTTTATCATTGAGCGAGTTGGAAGTTTGTACAAAGCTACCAAGTGGTTTCGACCAGCCACTTCTAAGGTGGGCTGCTTACTCCGGGCTTAAACCATTAGTTCAAAATATGCACTCTTGGTAGCGATATTATCCTTTAGCGTTGGCAGCGCTAACGTTTTCATATTTGTCTGCTTGAATGTTCTTTCATTTCTCCCCCCTTTTCTTTCTATACCAGTGAATTTGAGGATAGTTCACGGGATCGATTTCGAAGTTCTGGAAGTTTATCATCTCAAACTTATAGACGCAATGAGTACAGCTCTTCTCCACCCACTAGAGGGGAAGTAGGCAATTATTCTCGTGGTACTCATGGAAGATGGGATACTCGATCTTCTGGAAGAAATGATCGGGATGGTGATTCACAGTCAGATTGGGATAATGGTAAGGGTTTAGATAAGTTTTTGTCCTTTTGATATCAGAAGGGTTATAAATGCATGTGCTCTCCGTGCTTGATACTTAATAAGGAAGTGCTATCAAATTGGTTAGGATATAGTATTTTACCAAGTAAGAATTAGCGGGCGTGCAGTAGTCTTTTCTCCTATTCTCTGCGACATACTTCCTTTATTCACCATCCTTTAGTTTTCTGACCATTTCTTTTGTCTTTGCTCAAGAGAGCAGAAGATAAAATTGATATCTTATTTGCCATATGTTTCCAATCAAACTTTTTTCTTTGTGTGCTTGTGTCTTACGCAAATAATATATGCTCTTAAAATAGAACCTATTATTTTTATCTATATTTCACATACTTTATTAACATCATTTAAGCGTACCATTTTTTTGTGTTTTCAATCGTGCAGAATACTTTGAACTGTGAGGCTGGTTAAATTCTATTGAACTATGGTCTCAGTGATCCTACACTATGTGGCCTTCACTGAAAATGGCTTTTCTTTCTCCATTAATTGATGCCTATTAATTTGTAGATTCTGGAAAGCATTGCGGAAACCAATCTCGACTGTCTTGGCAAGTTCCTGAGCATGATGGACTTCTCGGGAGTGGTTCCTTTCCAAGACCATCTGGATATGCAGTTGGGTCATCAGTTTCAAAATCTCGAGCGGCTGATAGTTACCAGCTGAGTAGGAGTAATGAGCCATATCAACCACCTCGTCCTTATAAGGTAAATCCTGCTCCCATTTCTTTGTAGCATTGGATTGCATATGAGCACCAGAAGCATAATACGAATTTGATCTGGATTTTAACAGTATTTGTTGCTTCTTTTATGCATGATGTCAGTTTTTCCTGTTTATCACTTGATAACGGACCTAAAGTTTACTATTGAAACTTATTTCCTTTAGATCTCCTTTGACATGCATTGATCTCTCCCCTGTGCTTTTGCAGGCTGTGCCTTACTCACGTAGGGAGACTAATGACTCTTACAATGATGAAACATTCGGTTCTTCTGAGTGCACAAGTGAGGACCAAGCGGAAGAAGAAAGAAAGAGGAGAGGTAACTTATTTTATTTTACAATTTTTGAGAAGACAAATTGGCTTTCATCTCCTGTAACTATATGGACGTTAAATGGTTGCAATTAAATGTGTTCACTTCCTTTACAGCTTCCTTCGAATTGATGAGAAAGGAACAGCACAAGACTTTTCAGGAAAAACAGAAGTTGAATATGGAGAAGTCTAAAACTGACTTCGACATTACTCTGTTGGTAGAGGACTCAAAAGATTATAAGAGAGTTCCACACAGAAACAATGAGTTGGATGAGGCAAGTGTCCAACCTGTCTCGAATAATGAGTCTGTTAAGTCTTCCTTCCCCGTATCTGCTCCTATGCCTAGACCTCTTGTTCCCCCAGGGTTTTCAAGTGCTGTACCTCCAAAGACTAATGGAGCAAATTCTCTTGGTCAACATCAACCATCGGAGGTATTACTTCTCTGTTATTCAATGAGCTTGTGCTATAAATTATCCTGGTCTGAGGGTGACTAGAAATGCTCGTCATAGTCGAACGATAGGTCTAAGGTTTTGAAACTTCTTGGATTCAGCTTTAAAAATGCACTATTTTGCAATTTACTGTATAACTATATGCACATGCTGTTCAACAAGACTTACCCTTGTTAATTATTTCTTTAATGTTTAGCTTGGAAAAGAACTTGAAGATAGCTTTTCACATGGCAAAGACATCCTTATGTTAAATGAAACTTCAAGTAATCAAGAGGAAGAACATAGTGTAGAAGCGGATTTGAGTAAGATGCAGCTTGGGAGTCCAAGTATTCATGTTTCACTAAATGAAAAGAGTGAAAAGATTCCGAACCTATCATCAGCTCTGGATGTTTCCAATGAAAAGGTTGGTGTGGATGGTCAATTTAACAAGACTTACAAACTCTTGGATCCCTTCGAAGCCCCTAAGAACAGTGAAATAGTAGATAGTGGTGAGGTAATGAAGAATAATTGGCCGGGTGAATCAAGTCCTGCTCGTTCAAACTCAATCCTTGAAAAGCTTTTTGGTAGTCCATTGATGTTAAATGGTGGTGGCTCTTCCAATATCATTAAGGTAATCTTGTTCTCTTGGTCGTGTTATGCACCTCTCTCTCTATCTCTCTCTCTCTCTCTCCATCCATCCATCCATCCACACACAACAAACGTGTGAAATTCTTACATATTACCATCTGGTGAGAAAAGCCATATCCTGCTGAATGTATATATTTTGTTCCCTTGATAATTCGGGTGCCAATAGGATTCATTAAGCAAAATCTTTCATGAGCTTTGCACATAGTTGCTGTTTGTGTGAAAATGATCTGAGGCATGATTTCTTCTCAACTCTTCAGTTCTGGCATAGATAGTAGGTCCACTATCCTCCCTGTGGATGTGATTCTTGTTTACTAATACCTAAGGGCAATTTGGCAGGTTTCGTTTTTAAAGGAACACAGTTGAGCATTTCCTCTAAACTATACTTGTAATTAATCTATGTTTAACATCTTTCATATGAACTTGCAATCTGGAACTGCTGTATTTGAGTGAATTGTATAACTTAACGAGAAACAAGTTGAATGGAGAAAACTTATATTGAATTTTGTGCTACGATGAAAATTTTTAGGATTAGATGAAAATTACAATGGTATTGTCATAATTGCTTCATCTTATTGATTTGATCTTTGTTTTGCAGCATAGTGATGCTAAATCGGAAGATATATTAAGCCCTAGCAGTGCCCAATCTTCAAAGTTTGCTCAGTGGTTTCTCAACGAAGGTATAGCAGTATGGATATTTGATATTCTTATGTCTACACGTATGAATCAGAATAGCTCAACAATGTCATATGCCTCAGAGTCCTTTGTTTCTCAATTTTAATTTTTTGGTTGCAGAAAAGCGACCGATTGATGGTGCTCCACCTGCTAGGCCAACCGATATGCTCTCGTTAATTGTTGGTGCTGAGAACGTTGGATCCCAAGTTTTTGATGCTAAAGCTACCACTCAAATTCCACAGAAATTCCCCTTTCAAAGCACTGAACTCGTAGATGGGCACACGACATCAAATCTAATCCTTGTCAAGGCAGATGATCAGTTTTGCAACACTGATAAACCAGAAGTTACTTCAGCTGTGCTTACCTGTGAAGACCTTGAGCAGTCAATTATGTGTGGAATTACTGCATATGGTTCCACTTTCATTCATCCAGTCCAAGACTCAAGTCATCTTGATGCTAACGCTGAGCAGCAGAAAGATGATGTTGATAACCATGCATCTCAGCATCTCCTTTCTTTGTTGCAGAAAGCTACAGGCCTGAATGATGATACACATTCTGATAATTCAGGAATGAGATCTTCAAATGACCCACAAAATTTTCAATTAGCAAATATTGGCTCTAGATCAAACTATTCAATGGAGACAGATGCTGAAAATGCACCCAATCCAGGGAAGCCTTTGACTCTTGAAGCACTTTTTGGAACCGCTTTTATGCAAGAACTGCAACCAGTAGGAGGGGAAGCTCCTAGTCAAAGGAATTCTGTTGAGTCTGGCGTGGTTGATATAGCGAATTCTAATGATTTATCTTTTCATGGAAGAGGTGATCGTCAAAATGTTTCTCTGGTTGAAGTTGCATTTAGCAAGTCGAGTTATGGAAGCAGTATTTTAGCTTCAAACCAAAGGCAGCAAATCAAAGCTGATGTTATTGAAAAGCAATTGTCAGGCGGTGATCCTCGAGGTCAAGTGGACTTGTCTTCTCTCCTTATGGAATTGGAGCCTAGGCGTGGTGGCTCTGATAACTTTGTTGAAGTTAATTTTCCTGAAGAAGATAAAGTTATGGCAAGCCATCCTCTGCACATCCAGAACTTCATGGCTGCCAGGAATTCAGCTAAAGCTGAAATATTATCCAGCTCAGAGGCTGCAATTGACATGGGTGAAAAACTGGCGCCTTTAAATTCTGTATTTGGGGATGATAGACCTGTGGCAAGAGGTCAAGAAAGGATACCTTTTCTTCGAGGTCCTTATGACCCACGGGAGCCAGACGTTCAGTTTCCTAATCTTCATGCTCAGTCATCTTCTCCACAGCTTCATCCTTCCCAGTCGAACCATACCAGACCGATGTTCCGCCCTTTGGATGCTCTTCCTACTAACATTAATAGTCAGATGAAGTTTATGCCTCCAGAGAATATCATCCATCACGGTGCTCCTAATCAACAATTCCCTGCTAATATGCTTCAGCCTCCTTTTATTCATCCCAGTAGTGGAATGCCTGGATTAGACCCTGCAATGCATAATCCCATGGTACAGCAAATTCAAATGCCTGGCAATTTTCCTCCACCCCAATTATTGCACGGGTTTCTACAGGGTTCCCAACGACCCTCACCTGTTGGGAATGAGGTGACTGGTTTCATGCAGGGACCCATTCCAATGCAATCATCCGCTCAAAGGCAACCCAACGTGAGAAGCTTAGGAATTCCACCACAGGGTAAGACATTTATTTACTGGTTTGTTCCTCTTGACTTGATTAACTTCAGATATACGAAATTAGACAGTCTGCCCGCTATTGAATAACTCACAAGGTAAACCTGATGATGGTTTGGTTTGGAGGTTTCTAAAACTAGTGAGAACGCGTAGCTTCTAGTTGGCATTTGCATTTCACGTGCATATGTTCAGCCGAAGTACTAACATGCTTGTTTCAATTTGAATTGCTCCAATGCATAACTACCAACTTCTCAAATTTTGTCCTTTCGTTCAAGTGTTAAGTGAACACAGTATTCAAATGGAGGAGAAAGCCCAGCCTAATCTTTTTAGGCATCTAATTGTGTATAAACTTTAAATTTGTTGGTCCATCTTCACATTGATGTTCTTAGTTGTTATGAATTGACTCTTGAATTAAGTAATCCTTGTAATGATTGTGCTGCTCTACTCCCTAATAGGTGGTGCAACCAATCATCCTGAAGCACTACGAAATCTTCTTGAGATGGAACTTAGATCAAATCCTAAGCAAATTCACCCGCTTACCTCAACTGGTCATAATCCGGGAATGTATGGTCATGAGCTGGATATGGGCTTTGGATACAGATAAGGGAATCTGATATTGTGATTTGCGTTATGGGCAACGTACTCGTCGATTTCATGTTATTTGGAAATGGGTATGAGCTCTCTCAGAAAGATTCCCCGTAAGGATTGATGTGTGAATGGATATTACTGTTGATTTCGAATATGGTTGGTATTTTCAGTTGCTTTGCATTTTGAAAAGCAACCTAAAACACACGAGTTGGTATCTTCCTTTCTAAATACATTTTGCAATGCAGCGATAACTGGACAATTAACATTAGAACTACACTTATTATCAATGTTTTGTTTTAATGAGAGTTAAACTAATAAAATAAGAAATTTAATATTTAAAAAGTTTGTGATAAGAATTAATTAAAGATTTAATGAAATTAAATGATTTAAAATAAAATTAAAAGAGATTATTTTAAATTTAATGTTTATTGAAAAGAGAGATTGTTAAATAAAAATTAATTAGTCCATTTTAATTTTTATAAATTGATTAGTTTACAAAAATTGATCAACTTTTATTAATAAGAGTTATTAAACTAAAAAAATAACCATCTTAAAATTTTTATGGTCGGACTACTAAAATCAGTTCAATTAAAACAAACTTCAAGTTTTAATAAATTAGTAAGGTAAATAGCAAAAGTAAATGAGAATATAATATTTTAAAAACTAGACTAAAAGTAAAATTAATTTTAAAATAAATAAAAAACTTCTTATTATCAAAAAATTAAAATTTAGTTAAAATACTTTTAAATAAAATTAATTAATTAATTTAATATAAAAAGTTTTTAATTAATTAATTAATCAATCAATTTTTAATAAGAATTATTTAAAAAATAAAACTAAAAAGTTAAAAATTAAATTCTAAAATTAAAAACTTTTTATATTAAATAGACAAATTCAAATTTTCCATTATTACAAAAGTACCTAAAATTAATGAAAAGTTATCGATTATATCAAAAGATCGTTGGAAGAAGGCAGCTTTGGTAGGAACAAGATCCTCTGTCCAGTTTTATGGTATCTTATTATGTCCAGTAAATCTCAGTCATTCATTTATGCGAGTCTCGCGTGGGCTCCACATAAATAAACATGAAGTCCACATAAATGAATAGCTGAGATTCACTGGACACAATAAGACACCATAAAAACTGGACAGAAGATCTGGACTCGCTTTGGCATGGTAATGGGTACCCATAAGCAGTAAGCAAACGACAAACGACAAACCACTACTGTTGATGCAAGCTTCTTAGATTCTAAAAGAGCGTTGCTCTCTCCATACAACTCAAAACCTCAAAAGGAGACATTTACAAGCTATGGACAATCAAAACTTACTCAAATCTATTTACAAGCCTCTTGGATCTAAAAGCTGAAGGTTGTCTACCCTAGTTACAGTGAAGGGTATAGATATAGAACACAAAATACATATGTACAAAGATTTTATAAACTAACCAGGGAAGAGTATGTGTCGATATTATCACACAAATATATAGTATATGCACAGCTCACTCTTCACTTGACTATTTATCTTGACCCCAGCACGTACTAACTTGGGATGTTACTCCTGCTATAGAGAGTGACCAAAGGGCCTTTCACCTTTAAGAAGCTGGAATAGCATCGCCTGTCCTGCAAGTGATGATATTGCCGTAAGCACCACCAGATTTTGCTCTCTCTGTGTTGGGATTATTACATGAGACAAGCACCCGTCTCTGCCAAAATTGCAAATAATGGAAGAAAAATGAGTGAAAGTATATGATAGCTAATCCCCATGCCTTCCAACTTTTTTATGGCTCTAGAAAGATCAAAAGAATATTGATCTTATGAATAAAATACACCACAGCCATTGCAAAGAACTAGAGATTGTTTAATCTAGGTTTCTAAGGTCACATTTAACATATCAGGTGGCAGTTTAAGCACCCAAAAGCAAATGCGAGTAGTTCATGAACAGCTAGCTAGCTAGCTATGTCTTTCCGTATTCGTTTTTTTTTGGGCGGGATATTGTTGAAGATGTTTGAAAACAAATGAGAAAATCATCAGTTTTCCAATGTTTAGATACTTCTGCTTTCTTGTCATTGCTAAAACAGAATATCCTGAAGTATTCATCAGATGTAAAAACGAGGTTTAACTTAAAAACTCTTTAACATGTACTGGGCCTGTCCATAAAATGGTTTACATAATTATCAAGGTAACAATTGAATATTATTTAATCCCAGCTCAGATTTTCACCAAAGAGCTTTATTGATTCACAGAACATGGAAAAAGAAAATCTATGTGCTGCTATAACATAAAGAACTAAGAAAAGGAATAGCTCAAGTTGTAGCACCAAAAGATATATTGTACAGACTAAATGAAACTTATCACATTTAAATCCCAGAGGGAACATTGTAATGACTATATTCAGTTAGAAAGTGCATAAAAACAGGATAATAACAGCTTAATGGGGACAGCCTAATAGTCCAGGATTAGAAATACGGGATCATGATGTACAATTTCAATGTGATGAAGAAATCAAGCACTTCACAACAAAAGGAAATAATAGCCAAGTATAGCTGTTAGCTTACTATTGAAATCAAGGAACTTACATGGTCCTCAAACTCGGGACTCATCAGATTAACGGAGAGGTTCCTCATCAACAATAATACCTGTGACCGGACAAATTCTAAGTGCAATTAACAAATTGTCTACAACCTAAAAAATTCCAAACAAAATCCCATATGAACTTATAATGATATCTTTTACGGAAGGAGGAACAGCAGATGCAAGTTCATTGCACTCTTTCAACAAATTATAGAATCTCTGCAACCATCTCTCCGCATACCAAAACCCTCACAAATTCCAACCTATAAAGCTATACAAGCAAAAGTACTGTAACGTGAAACAAGTGAAAACACAGATAAAATGCCTTACAGTTTCCAAATTTATGGGGTCCATCTGTTTTAGTCTCTTCAAGTGACCACTAGCATTGGGGTCAAAGACACTGCCAATGAAACTGTATACTTGAGCAAAATCCGGCAGAACTGCATTTGGACCAACTTGAACTTGTCATACATACAGGAACAGCGAGATTCGTAAATGGATTGTAAAGAATGTTAGTAACTAGTTATTTTACATCAGCAAAGAGAAATTATTTACTCCATGATTCCCGGAGCCCAGATGCACCTTGACCTAAAATTCTGAGTTTAACACACATATACTCGACTATGACAACATTGATCATGCATGCTCAATGGCATATACGCAGACACGGCAAGAACATGGGGAGATTCATAAATGGATTGTAAAGTATACTACTAACTAGTTATTTTTAAATCAGCAAAGAGAAATTATTTACTCGATGACACCCATAGCTTGGATGCACCTTGACCCAAAATTTTGAGTTTAACACATATAACTCCAGTATCAAAACATTTGGCACGTGTGCTCAATGGCATATACTTAGACACAACATGAACATGGCAATCTCAAATCTTTCATGAGACTAAAGTTGGTTATTCAATGCAAAAGCAATCTAGATCAAGTAATTGTACAAATACTCATTGGCAAAGCTTCATTAAGTCCCACATACATGTTCTAATTATTACGATACTAAAGCTACTGTAATAACCTCTTGAAGCTTGGCCCTGGTCCTGTCTATCAATTACATCGGATGCTTGCCAAGTTCTTGGAGTGCTATCATTGCTGCTACTGTTGCAAATATTCTGTGCAACTATTGGCATTGCTCCATCATCTAGAAAAGGCAAGATAAAATAATGTCAACATCTCTAAAGAATGGAGTCATCTGCTATTTATGAGAGAGAAAAATTCTATAGTACCTTTGTTACTTGTGATAAACTGAAAGATGTTGTAGAGTTAAAATTCCAGGAAGATACACCATTGTTTATTGGATTTGCAGGCTGAGATGCTGAATCTGGTCTATATAGATATACTGGATCAATTGAAGCATTCAAAGGTTGGAATGGCTCAGATATGTTAGGTACCACAGAAGCTGCTTGTTACACAAAGAAACAAGAGTTAAAATGAAATGAAAAGAAATCCTACTCAGCTGTCCCCCTCCTCACTTTCTTGTTGTACCTCCAAATTTCAAATAATTAAACCTCCAAAAATTAAACGGAAACAAACAGAGAATGTAAGGTACGCAACACTGACCACGTTTTGAAGCCTTTTGCAGATATGGCTGAGACTGATCTGTGGTCGCAAAGGATCCGTTGTCGTCGCGACTGATCTGGTAATCTGAAAAATCGAGAGGAGAAAACGAGAGAGACGTTCTTCCGGAGAAAACGAGAGAGACGTGAGAAGGGCAAAATTGGCATTATGGGAAAGGTAAGTAGCGTGATTGTCCTAAAACGCTCATCTGCACCAGCAGTCAAACAGCTGTTTAGTTGAGTGACCAAAATCAGCTGAGCAGTTATCAACCGAGCATGGCCTATACATGACTAATGAAGCATATTACAAAAGAATTAAAACTTTCCTCTTCCGACATTCTGCTAGGTTCTAGGGCATTTTCACCCTTGCATGGTTCCTACTACTGTTCCTAGAGGACGAATGTCAAAGACTTTAGAGAGAGCTTTTCATCGCAGCTCAGGTATGCTCCTCTTTCTTTCATTGATCTTTCACAGACTATCCTTCTTTTTCCTTTATGGGGCCTCCAGAAGGTTACAGGATGGTCATATTATAACCCCCACTCAATCATCCTCTGTGATGGCATGTTAATGGTTGCCTTGGGTACATACAGGTGTTCTCTAATTTTCTGTAGAAGGTTAGAATTGAATCTGTCTGGGGACTGATGTTGATCTTTGAAGATTCTTGTCTTGTGTTCCTTCTATCAGCTAGACACTAGGTAAGCAAACACTATACTCAAGATTCTCTTAGTAGCTTTGGATTCAGGACTAATTCTGTAACAACAACGGATTGTTTCTATCTACAATATTTTAGGGGACCCAATTCTACTTCTTTGTAGGATACAGAGCAACATCTCAGTAGAAAAATGCAGTTAAAAAAGACGTGGTCAAAGTTCTCTGTTTCTTTTTTACACCACACATTTATATTGGGGATGTATAGTAATTTAGCTACTCTATCAGTGGTAGATAGTCTACCCTTAATAGCTAACCATAGAGTATAAGAGCACAACCTTCCCATACCAGTTGGAATTATCCCACTTTGGGGGAATTCATCCAACACTGTCATCTGAAGGACTTGTTGGGGGGGGGGGAGTATTTATGGTGGAACCCTTTTAGGTGATTGAGTCCTTTTTTGGAACCAAATGGTGGCTGAATTAGAATTAAGTGATAGCCAAATGAGAAGGGAGGTTTACCAAGCTTCTTTTGTTGTAAAGGATTGAGTCAGCTATGGGTTCCTCTTGGACAATGACTTTAAGAGGTACCGGTTCTTGCTTGAGATTTAACACACCAAAGGGGACCAATGGTCCTTTCAAAATCTGGTGTTTTTTCCATTGCCAACCTGATATTGGATCTTTTCCAGCTTATAACTTGTGATTTTGAGAATATTGAGGAAGGTGGCAGAGGCATTTTTATTGGTCTAGAGGGTCCAGAATTTCTTATCCTTGATGTAATAGGTGTTGACATCGCACCCATAGTGAATTTTCATCCTTGAGGAGCCTCTAGGCTTTTTAGTAATCTGTCTTTTATGATTTACCTCAATAAGTATAAAAAATAATCCCCCTTTTCTTTTGGGGCTACATACTTCACTCTAATTTACTTTAGCCTTCAATACTCCGTCTGTTTCCCCACTTTATAGGAAAAATCTAAAGGTCTTCTCAATCTATTTGATGATAGAGCTTGGGATTGATAAATGGGATACCCATTAGACATAAAGGGAGCTTAAAATTTAGGAGATTAGTTCAGCCCTTCCAACCATTGATAGAGATTTTAAATTCCAACTTAGTAATCTTTTATCTATGTTTATAGTCTTTAGGCTGGTATTTTTCAATATGTTATATCCTTTATAAATTTTAGGTGGAAATATTTAAGATATACAGTGATACTACTTTGTCCAACTAATGAACAACAAAGGAAAATTATATTTTTCTCCGGTGTTGAAAAAGAATATCTATAAATGGTGGTTTGAGTTATTGGTAAATAAGAAAGCATTAAACCAAGCTTATTGATAATCATAGTAACTATAGGTAGGTGAATATGGAATATTAATGGAGAACCTAGCTTTAGTTTTTCGATATTTTTAGGATTCTTGTCGCCACTCAAGACGATGGAAGGTTTAAGTGGAATAAACTAGGTTGGCTTTTATCAAACTTAATAAAATGGTGCTTTATTTTTACACAAATGATTTCTTCAAGGATATGAAAATAATAGACTTGTGACTTTAAGAGGTCATAAATCTTATAGTGCCAACTTTGCAGAAATTATTATGAATTACTTCAGAACGATTTAGATTGTTGTTAAACGAAACAAGGTTCTAATCGTTGTTTTAATGATAACAAAACACAAGTACTGCTATAGATTTATTATTTTGATAAGAAGGAATATGAGAACAAGATATAATTTAAATTCAAGAAGATGGTTCATGAAGTTGATAAAAGAAAAGATAAAGTTTGGAACTTATAAAGTGAAGACCAGTTCAAGGATAAAGGAAGATCAAGGAGTATCAAGTTTACTCTTTAGTTTGTAATATTAATTGTAATCTCATTTAACAATTTTGATATTCGAAAATGCTCACTATACATATACATTTTATATCACTTTATTGCATGAGTTTTTCACTCATCAATAGACATTTAAGTTTTTGGTTTTAATAAAAAGCCCTTTTGATATTCTAAACAAACTTTAGATAACATTTTTGGGAAGCGTTTAAATCATAATTATATCAAACAAATTGAGTTTAAGCATTTAAAGTTTTAATCGACCAATATACGTCAAAATTATCAATCTGATATACTAAGAATTTGTAATCACATTGGTTGATGTATTTGTCAACCAATATGCCATATTGGTCTACCAATATTTTTGCTAGGCAACCAGAGTTTTAACAGTTTGTGAATATATTCATTCAATGCACATTGGTTGACCAATATGCTATACCAATTAGCCAGTACTCTATAATCAATCATTATAATTGTTAGTTTTTACTTTAATGGCTAGTAGGTGTCTCAAAACCATATAAATATCGGTTTTTTAATTGGTTTTAAGAAGCATTTGGGTGTCTTTTACACATATTTCTAGGTATTCTTCAATCATTTAAAAATCATTGTCTCATATTTTTATGAGTGAGCCCGATAGGAGTTATCAAGTGATAAAGTGAGGTATTTTGAATTCTAATATCTGGTTATGGCATTATATTATTGTAATTAGGGGTGATATAAGTGAGATTACAGTTTCTCTTCACCTTTGAAGAAGGTTGTAAAAGAGTTCCTCTTTGTCAAGTAAGATTGTAGAAATATTATTCCTCTCCTTAAAAGAAGAATTATATCAAATTTTGTTACTCTTTGATGGCACCTAAGAGAATTTGAATTTGAATTTGGTGACTTTAAGAATTTAAGTAGAGGATGCTAACTTATAAAAATAATGCTTACAAATAATCACAATTGTAAGAATGAAATAAAATAAAGAAATTTAACTACGTTTGCAAACAATATAGTAAAGAGTAAGGAAAGAGAAACATAAACAAATTTATAATGGTTTAGCAAACAATCCTTGCCTACATCCACTGAAATAGTGACATATAGATTAGTTCGACCTTCTTGAATTTTCTAAAGAAAATGGATGAAAAGGAAATAGAAGTAAGAGTGATGGTCTGCCATAAGGTTAGAACAGGTAGAAAAACGAAAATGAGAAGAGAAGGAAAGAAGTTTTCAAGGAAAGTTGAAATTCTGGTTTCAATTTCATCTTTCTCTTTCGATCTATTTTTCATATCCATAGAGCACTAATTTGAAGAAACTCAAAGAATGAAAGTTGTAGATATATATCTTAACTTGACCTCTGTGAAAGTGGATTGACAAAATAGTGACTATAGCTCAAGTTATACTTGTTTCCATAATACTGCGATATTGCCTGTGATAGACTCCTGTGTAGGAACCTTGTATTATTTCCTAATTTTTTAGAACTTTAGAGTCCGAATTAGTGTAAGTATAAAACATAAAAATGGTTATTGATGTCTTATTAATGCTTCTGTGAAACGGTTTTGTAACTGAAATTTCATTAGCCACGTATCTTTAATATGATAGAATATTTATATTCTTTAACTATCATGGATACACAAAATGAAAACACAAAACACAATGAAAAGGTGAGAACTTTGCAACGTTAAGTCGCGCGTCAAAAAATATTGGGTATGCGAAAAGGAACGAAACATGATCATTAAATGGAGTAGGTAAGCAGAGCACCTTCGTATCGACAAACTCGGAGCATCCTTTCCAATATCGCGAGACAAGTCCGATCATCATCGACAAGGAGAACCTTCAAGACCTTGGAAAACACATCAGATAAACACTTGCATTCGCTCTTTTCTCTGGTACCAATGGCATGTTGACGTTCTTGGAAATGAGCATTCATCTCTCACAGAAGGCGGCAGAACGGAATTAAAAGCGAGAAAACAAAAGAAAACGAGGACTCAAATCCTGGATAGTGAATTCCAGGAAGATTCATACGGTGATCCACGAATCCTAGTTTTGTAATTTATGTCAAGTCATTGGAAATGCTCTACTTAACTAAAAACCTCTAGTATATTTGCATAGGTTTTTGAATAGTTAAATATCTCCTATAATATTGAACATAGTTTTGTTAATTATCAGGGGTCAGGATTAGGTGTAGATTCATCCACAGTGAGCATGATGCAAATATAGATCGTGGCTCTTGGGAAGAACTTTAGTTGTGACTTTAGTAGTACTCAAGCGACTGTTTACTCTTGGAAGAAGTAGAAAGGTTAATCATGTGATTAGCCTCTGATTTCATCAACTAAGCTGCACCACACCGTATTACTTTTGTACTTGTGTTTGGAATCTCAATCTTATCATCTGGTTTGCTTTTTTGAACTCGCTATCCTAATGATAGACAACAAGAATTTGACTTGGTCTTTAAACCTTTACATGTGAAATACTAAAATTGCGAATTATACTCTCAATC
>JANKOD010000009.1:19012477-19023516 GCA_026284645.1 Erythroxylum acuminatum | reverse complement strand
GCTACAAAAATCATCTGTAATTCAATAAGCTTTTGCTGATTATGAAACCGATAGACCAACAAATTTGTTCAGGTCACTATCTTTTAATTAATCATCATCAGCCCAATTTAAAATGGAACCCCTTGTTATTAGTGGGAATAAGATGGTAAATCAAATCGAGAGAAGTGTTGAACCTACACTTCTACTCAAAGGGGCTGATAGATACATAATCGGATGACAACCTAGACATCACTAACGCGTATATTAGGAAAAGTTGAAAACATAAAAAGCAAAAACCACCTGGATGACTGTCTTTGACCCAACAAATGCTTCAATTTTCTTCCAATCCCGATCAAACCTGTACTGACAAAAACCCGACAGAAGAAGTGACATTAGCGTGCTGATGCATTAAACAACACAAATAACAGAAAATATAATCCCATAAGCACAGAGCTTCCTTTTTAGAGCAAGAATAACTAAAACATATTTAGAAACAGCAATCACGCAGATTCATTAATTGGAACTTCACATAGCAAAAACGTTAAATCCACATTGTTTCACCGAATTATGAATCCATTCTCTGAATCAAATGACATAAGAAACATTACACTTCATTTCCCAATCATGGAAACTGAAACTAACAATAAAAGCTAATCACACACTAGAAATTCATATTAAAAAAAAGCCAGACCCGTTAATTTAAGATCCTAATCGAGACCCCAATCTCCCCTTTTTATTACCGATACAAAATCACCCACAAAGAATAAAAATTTTCGAAATCCCCTTCACATCAATCTCCCGCGCAACACAACAAATTCAATCCCGAAAACTCGAAAAAAAACTCACAATTGAAGAGCTTCGAGAAACTTGTCGTGTTCCTGCTCAGTCCAGCTCTCTCTAGACTTGGTAATCGTATACGGTTTCCGGATCTTCTTATTCGGATCCTCCGAAAACAAGATCGTATTAGCCGCTGCACTTGTCATTGGATCCAACCCCAAAAGGATTAGCACCAAAATTCACAGTTCTTCTCCCAATTCTTCGCTTTGGTCACTCTTTCATCAACTGGTAAGAGCTTAGAGAGAGACAAGAGGAGGCGGTAGAATGATGAAGACGGACTACGGCTGTGTGTATATATATAGAGAGAGGGAGGGAGAATTAAAAAATAATATGTTGAGTATAGTGTACTGTTAATCAAGTGAATCAAAATTTGCAAAATAAAAAGGTTTAAAATTTAAAAATTTTAAAAAAAATCATTTTTATAATAAAAATTGAAAAATTAGAAATAAGATTTAAAAATAAATTATTTTTATTTATTAAACAATTTGGATCTTAACTAAAAATGACGTTAAATAAAAATAATTAACTTATTTACGATTATTTAACTAATTAATTCTTAATAAAACAATTTAAAAATTGACTAATTTAAAATTTTTATAATTCAATCCATACAATTTTTAATTGTTAATTAATTACAGACTTTTAAAATATACATAAATGTTTTTGTCTTTTAAAAAATAATATAGCAATGAAAAAAGCTAACATAATAAATACATTTCAATCATTAACATTTTAAATATATTATAATTTTCTTCAAGTAAACGTATAAATTATACAAATCATAAGGCTAAATGTTAAGTCAAGGAAATAACTTGTTATTTACGAGGATAGGATCTTCTGTTTAATATTATGGTGTTTTATTCTGTCCCATAAATTTCAGTCATTTATTTATGGCGATCCCGCGTTCATTTATACGGAACCCACGTGAGACCTATATAAACAAATGACTGAAATTTATGAAATAGAATAAGACACCATAATATTAGACAGAGGATCTGAACTCTTATTTATATCATGACACTCTCAAAATGTCCGCAAAGCGAGAAGTTTTGTTCATTTAAATGATTATATTTTTATTTTATAATATTATTTTAGTCATCACATCATTCCTACATATTTATAGGTATCATAGGATATCACATGTGAGGTCACTAGTTCAGGAATTTGTCCGCCTTGACTTTGAAAGTTCCGGAATGGGAAGCTAAGAAGAAAAAATGGCACGCAAGTGAAAGTTCTCGTACGTTCTGGACATTGGCTGGCTGTATAGCTGTCTTCGGCTTAGCTTTGTGGTTTAATTTTTTTTTTGTTGGTAAATTGTGGTTTAATATTTTAATGCTTGTTTAGTCCTTTTTTCAAAAGTAACTTTATGTTATTATATTTTAATTATTACAATAATAATTCTTGAATATATGTAATGTAATGATATTATAATTATACGTTTTAAAAAATATATTTAATAACACAACCTAAAATTAAGTCATAACAATTAGAAACATTAAGAATAAATTAATCTAATTCAACTTAATTGACTTTGCTCGAAATAGTTTGAAGATATTGGTTTAATTTTTAAATTATTTAAACATAAGTTTAAAATAATAATTTTAAATGTATAATGACTTGTCTCTTTAAGAAGTTTAAAATCTCGCCCCGATAGTCAAGTTTATAGAGTACAAACATATGGGACCAAAAGGTCGTATGTTTGAATCCTTTACTTACGTTCTCAAAATTAAACTGTCGTACAAGACTTGTCTAGTGTGAAGTACCCGATTAGAGTAATTTACAGACTATTGCACCAATCCGAAAATTTACTTATGCGCATTCAAAGAATAGCAACTACGGGTTTTTCCGTTTTAAAAAAAAAAGTTTAAAATCTTATTTAATTCAAAATTAATAAATCAAATTTAGTTAATTTAAATTTGTCCAACACTAAGAATGACTTGTGTCTCCCACCATAATGCAATTAAAAATGATATATAATCAAAGATTGGGAATAAAAAAAAAGGTGCTCAAGCATGACATTTGGGCCTGATCCCCCGCCTCATCCCTCCCTATGTCAATAGGCTAAGCCCAACTTGACCAAATCTTAGGTCTGGTTGGGAGTTAAGTTCAAGCTCAAGATAAGGCTGTCCAAGCCTGGTACCGCATAAGGCCTAATAATTATAAGAAAAACGACATAACTTTTCATTTTTAATTTTAAAAATTTTAAAAATCAGGTCAGGCTTGAGCTTCCCGACCTTCGCTGAGCCGAGCCCACTCAATCATCCTGAAGACAATGAATTAAGCTCAAATTAACCATTTTGGGCCGGGCTCAGATTTGAAAGGATCAGAGGAGTCCAGCCTAAACAACCCAAACCACTCCAAGTAAGTTCGGACAAAACAACATTAGTTTGCTCTCAACGTAATCAAGCTTTGAACTGCCTGAAGAAAAAGTTCGGACCAGGCTGAAGCTACCTATTGCCATTCCTAATAAAGATTCAATCCTCATGAGCTTTTAACGACAGATCCACTCAATTTTCAAATGTTGCATTACGTACCGTTACACGTAACTCAACTATCTGGAAAACAGCAGCATAATACAAGTAAACTAAACTAAAGGAGCGTAGAGAAAACCTGAAAGAGCCTTATAGTTCATCATGCATAGGTTGTTCTATAGGTACGTTCTTATTAGGAACTGCATTGTCAACGTCATAGACCTGGCCAAGATTCATACCATCTTCAACAACTTTCTGTCCGATCTCTCCACGTCCGGCCATGCCAGCCCTTAAGGCAGCAGTGACCTTCCTTTGCAACTTAAGTATACCGATGCGCTTCGAAACAACATAAAGAACAGCACAAGAGAACAAGAAGAATCCCACTGCAAGTATCACTCTGTCAAAGATGGCATTAACTATTAGCACTTGTAAAAGATAAACCAGAAGTCATTAGGAGGATCATGGCACTTGTCTTTCTTTGATACCTGTCAAGTACATCTTGCCGTTGCATTGTCGAAAGCAGATTTCTGGTTCGCATCAACAATGATCGATGCCCCTTATATTCGCTTTCAGCCTTTTGCAATACCCCAGTTGATTCGTCTACAAATGAAGAGAAAGCAATTAGATTTCCATTGACGCTTGAACTCCCAAGACAAGTAACTTCAGTGCACACATCTCAGATGTTAGAAGACGACTTAAGAAAAATGTTTAGTCAATTATTGGCAGTGAAAGCATAGGGAAAAGGTGGATATTGTCAAGAACACAGTCAACCTCATAGAACAGCACAATATTAACAAGTTGGAAACTAGTGAAAGCTTAAACTTTCACATCAATGGCTTAAATCTGAAATCATTTATGGTATACCTAAATCCATGAGACTATTTATCAAAGCTAAGCTTCCATGAAGCTACATGCTAATTGAATATCCGGTCAGGCTGGTTAAATATGTAAAGAGAGGAGTTCGAGAGCAAAATATACTTATAGAAACATACAAACCGACATTTTCTAGTCCTCTAATTCACATTCACAATGAACAGCATTCTGCTTCTTACTGTATAACAATATTGGGCATAGATGGCTCACAAGAGGAAAAATAAGATACACTCAAGCACTCTGGTTTCAACATTAAGATGGCAGTGCTGCAATTGAAGCTCAAGGCTCTAACCACTTCTCCAACTCCACTCCACTACAAACATTACAAGTTTAGAACCAACTATTTGACTTGAACTACCAAAACCATTCAACAGATCCTACAAATTAGATTAAAAAATTTCCCTATTCGTGGATCTTGACATCTAATCACTCTGAAGAAGCAACTTTGATGACATTTATTCATTGGAGATGGACAGAGATAGTCACAGATAGACATAGAGGATCTGAGATGAACAAGAAGCTCTTCTTATCAATTCCTTAATAAAAACAAATGGAGCTCGAAGAAAAATAAATTTGCAAGTTAAACTACAATATAATGAGATAAACCCAGAAAAAGTTATTGGCATATACAAACATTGTGGAAAAGTTAACTCTACCATCAGTTGCAGGCAAGAACAAGGAGATATACATGAATGAACAAGAATATATAGATGCAGAAACTAATTATTACTTGAATATTAGAAAATTCCTAGAGACAACTATGGAATTCCTGATCTATAAAGAAGAAATCCTACCAAATGTCGTTAGTGTGCTAGTACTTCTTTCGACTTCCTGTAAAGAAAATATAAACGAGAACACCATAAACATCAAATAAATAAAATTTATACATTTATTGAGATGAAAAAAATCAGGGAAGGGATATGGCAACAGACCTGAACCATAAGTTGACGAGTACGGCGAAGACTCTCAGTGATACTTTCTGCTGCCGATGTCATCCCAGCTTTTGTCCTGGAGGAAAAATAATCCATGAGATAATAACATATCATACATGGGGTCCACCATTTCCCCACGATACCTATTTGCAGTTATCAACACAAAATAGATGCTGTAGCATAATTTCCATTTTAATTTCCACTCTATTAGAATAAAACATATCCAGCCATCTTGCTGCTTTATTACAAAGCCTTTAGATCCACAAGCATATTCATGACTGGAAGAATATGGCCGTCCTGTATACCTAAGGAGGCAACAGAGTACGGGTTCATACACCCAAAACTAATAAGAGTAAGAGTAAAAACTATGCCCAAAAACTTACTGCAGATTACGTCGTCGAATTGTGGACTCTTCTCCGCCACCCAGAAGAAGTTCTCTCTGTAGTTAAAACAACAGATACAAATTCAGACTTGTATTCACACTCTGACTTGATACTTCCAAATTAGTACACATAAATATGCCAAACACAAACAATTGAGTCAATAATTAAAGACAAAAAGGAAAAGGCAAGCATTTTAATAACCTCCTCTTGTGCAGCTTTCCTCATGTTAGCCTTCGCTTGCAAATTAGCATTTCTCAAACTTGATCTCAAACTGTTAACATCGAAATAAAAAATAAGACAACAAAAAAGCATATTTCATTTTTTTCCTTTTCTTCCCAAAAACATCACCCTGACAAAAAGAACAGAAATAGAGAGATTTTTGAAGCAAGAGAATAAAACTAAATGAAAGGTTATGAAAAGGGGTTACTTCTGGTACTGAGTCTTCCAGGACTGGAGTAAGGAATGAGCAGAGCTGAGTTGGTCAGCGGTGGGGAGCTGAGGAGCAAGAAGATCAAGCTGAAATTGCAAGGATTGAAGAGAGGCCAAGCCATCTTGTGCCAAACCATTTAACCTTGGAAGAGAATCCTTCTTCTCTGTCTTTTCTCCACCTTCTCTTGATGGTTTCCCATATTCCTCAATGGCTTTGATGTGGTCTCTTGTTCTTAAATACACTTCCTCCCAATCCTTCTTCACTTTCTCAAATTCCTCTATGACCTTGTCCATTGAGTGAAAGTCCCTCCTAGATACTCACTGGTTGGTTGCCACAAAAACAAAATGCAACTTAGAGAGGAGGTCCTAGAAAATCGAAAGACACCACATTGATTAAGTTCAAAGCCAAACTCAACCACAAATCAACCAAAAGGTTTATACCAATTTAATAACTGAAATGTAAAACCCAAAAATAAGGAAGCAACGCCTTCATACAAGATCACACCACAGGAAAATGAAAAGAAAAGAATAAAGTAAAAGTAAGAAAAAATTAAGAGATGCAGATGACAAAAGGAATCGAAGAATTAAATAGAAAAAATGTGAAGAAACCAAGCAAGAGGATAATAATATAGAAAAGCTTCCAAGCAAGTAAAGAAGCTATACTGATTTTATGTTGTCTTCTAAATGGGAAAGAATAAGCAAGTTTTGGAGGTTGATCAAAACAGGACCAACCATAAAACTGCCTGCCAGATGAACTTGAAGCTGCTTACAAACAGGTTTTAACATAAACACCATACAATAGTCAGCTTGAACCCCAAACATAACAGTCGATACAATGACAAAATCTGATAAACGAAGGATACCACAAGCATCAGGAATGGAAACTGAGCAAATTCTCAATTTAAAAACATAAGAAAGAATCAAAATGATTGTCTAAGCATACAGATAACCAAAATGGGATCAGCAGACCACAAAAACAGGAAAAACCCAACACTGATCAATTCACACGAAGAAGATTAAAACACCTAGATAAATTTGGTTTCAGAATCATTTCAGAAACGTTGTGGGAAAAATGAGAATAGTGAAGACATATGTAAAGTGATCACAGAGAAACTGAAAAGGTTTTTGACAATCCATAAACAAAAATCAAAATCAGCATTACACAAAAGGGCAGAAACTCGTCGCTCTTTAAAGAGGATTCTAAAGCAAGAAAAGAAAACTGAGATTACCTATCGCGTAGCTCTCTCAATGTAGCATATAGTGTTCCTTCCTTTTATGCAAGCTGTTCCTCTAGCGTGTTCAATTCGAAGCGAAGAATCACAAAATTGGTTTCAATCGCATAAACAGAGGAACAATAAACGCTGACTAGCAAAGAGAACTACCCTGACTCGCCAAAAACTGACTTCCTTTGGCTAATTTCATTGGAAAAATGGCTCAAAAACTGTCAAGAGAATTGGAAAAGGAAATAAAAACCCCAAACAAGCGAGCAAAAGGATGAATGATCGTTGGGTTGACACTTGACAGTGAAAATAATGAGGGGATGAAGAAAAATAGTGAAGAAGCAAACTAGCCCGAGGTTGCAGAGGCTGTTTGATTACGAGGATTTTGAAAAGGTAGCGAGAACATTGAAGCTTTTGTTAGTGGTAACGAATCTATATTGTGGAATTCGAGATGGAAATGAGTCAGCCCCGTCCTACAAAATCCCCACTGCATATAACAATTAATTTAGCAAGTATAAGAATGACATAGACAAAAGCATAAAAAGCATTAAATGTTTTGTGAGCTCAGTATTAAAAGCATAACAAGAATGACATAGACAAAAGCATAATAAGCATAACAGTTTGATTATTTAATGCAAAAGGGGAAAGATGAGTGCAGTTTTCTGATGTATACCAATGTAATTTTCTGTTTCTTTCCCATGTACCCTAAAGAAAGAAATGATCTTTCTGCAAGTTTCACGATCTCCTTGCGAGAATGCAGCACTCAAGTTTTGTTCTTGCTGTGATACTAATATATGGTTTTGGAACTTGTTAATTTTTTTATTGTTAAGATGTATACAAGCATGAAAAAACATTATAACTAATGCCATTGTCATATATAGTGAACTACTACGTAGCAGTGGCTCTCCTTCTGATCAACAACCATAGAGCCATGTCCATGCTACCACCGTGTCCTCTAATCCATTTTCAATCCACGACAAGAAACAATGGGTAATTACTATCAAAGATACCCTGAATGAAGTGGAAGCAATTGAGAATACTGATTGTTTATCAGTTGTCTCTATTTACAGTGTCTCTAGTCACGAGCTTGACTGCTACGTACTCTTTTTTCTTTTTTCCCAAGAGAAGTCAATAAACTCAACAATAAAAGGAATTGCGGGATAACGCAACTTTTGAAGATCCAACGTGTGTGTTCTATTAGATGTATCTGTAACATAAGTTAGAGCAACTTCTTGTTTAGAAGTGACCGTAACATTTCAGATACGTTAATTACATCAAACCTTCAATCAATATATCGAGCAAGGGGGGCCACAAAATGGACTGCTAGTTTCTTCGGTAAGTGTCATGCTTATCTTACACGAAGGGTCTAATTAAGATAGAATCACTTGTCAAGTCAAGGAAAAAGCACGAAGGCAATTACACGAAGGGTCTAATTAAGATAGAATCACTTCCCACAGTATTGTTTATGCTGACTTGCGACCAGCATAGCATGTTCTAAAGCTATGGGAGGAAATATAATATAATTGAGTGTAATAACCTCTTTATAAGGCATCAAGTTATTAACACAAAAGGCAATGATAAATATGTAAAAAAAAAAATGAATACAAAGAGGTTACGTAGATTGTGAAGAAAGAAACAGTTGAAGGCATGGAAAGTAGCAAACTTTGGCCATTTTTAAAACCAACTGACTTGGTGGGTGTCAACTGGAAATATAATCAAACAATTGGCATGCAACAATTCATTTATCACGGAGAGTTGAAGGTGACCTCAGCTAGCGTACATCAGTCAACCAACAAGCAACAGAATTCTAGTGATTGCATTCCAAGAAGGAAACGATGAACTGCAAACGTCATTTGATAAGCAGTATGATCGGTCGTAGGTAGAAAACTAGAAAAGCAGTATGATCGGTCGTAGGTGATAAGCAGAAGTGGATTACAGGACAACTAGAAAGATATCATCGGTCGTAGGTAGGAAGAATAGTCGGAGATACAACAATCTCCTCAAAATACAATCATACATTAGCGAATAAACCCAGAAAATGAAACCAACAGATCGATAAATGGAAGCAACTAACATCAGAAAAAAATGAAACTAATAGATCGACAAATGACAAAAAAGCAAAAGAAAGCACGTACCTGAAATGAACCAAGTGAAGATGGGTTGTGTCCCTTGAGAAATCGGTGGTTACTTTTCTCTTGTGAAGATCGGTTTGCAAAAAACTGTGGAAGATCTGTAATAAACGTATAAACGTCTGATATATTATAAACTTAAGCGATGGAAAATCAGTCTGCCCGAAAAAGCTCAAATAAGGGATTTTTTTTAAAAGTTTCTTTTTAAAAAATTGTATTTTAGTTTATTAAAAAATTATTTTTATTAAAAAATATTTTTAAATTTTACTATCAAATACTTATTTTTTTAAAACAACTTTTGTAGTGAAAAAAAAAAGTATTTTTTCACCCTTCAAAAATTGAATCAAATAAGTACTTAGTTTAAGAATGGCAATTCAACTCGGACCGGTCTAGTCCGACACTAATAGGCCTCGGGTCAGGCTAAGATTCGGGCTATCTACACTTATCTTGGTCCTGTTTAAAGTTTAATAATTATAAAAAAAATTGCAATTTTTTAGTTTTTAATTTTAAAATAAAAAATAAAAAATAAGGATTGGTCTGATCGAATCAGACTTAAGATCAAGCCTGATCGGCCTAAGGCTAGACTTATTGTCATCCATATTTTAATCCAAATTTGGATCACTTGCCTTTAAATAATATCATTTTGCAAAATTGTAAATTATTCATATCTAATCTAACTCTTAAATCTTAAATTCAAATTCGATTTAAAAATTAAATTATATACTAATTGTTAAATCTTAAATTCAAATTCAATTTAAATTTTGAATCAATTAAACCTAATCTATTAACTTTAATCATGAGACAATCAAATCAAATCAAACACAAATCCTTATATAAACCATAGGTAGAATTCTCCTTTTGAAAGAGATATTATATGTTCATTGATATGGAGAACAATGTTTCAATCCAAAATATTTTTAAACAAATTGATGAATTTTAAGTCTTAATTCAATCAAAATTTTGAATTAAATAACTTTTTTTTTGAACATTTATAACATTTAGACTTTGTCTGGGCTAAACTTAAATTTGAACTTATATAAAGCTTTGTTTGGCAATCGGTGAATTGTATTAGCTGTTAGCAGCAGTTAATTGACAGCGAATTATATCAGTTGATTTTACTAGTAGATAACACCAGTTAGTTATTAAAAATATTTGATAAAATTAGTCGTTTAATATTAACTGTTTATGTGCAAAATAATTTATGAGCACATAACTTAAAAAAATATCTTTTTATTTTCATTTTCGTTTAAAGTCAGCGTTCTATTCCTAACCCATTACTAGAAAATTATAGCTGGAATATCTTCTAAATCAACTATGAAAGTCTCAAGATCCTCCTGTATATAGCTTTTAACGTTATTGCGTTATCCTTTAATGAATTATCAGCAAGAACTCAAAGGGTACAATCGTATTTTTATATATTAAATTTTGGTTGTTGGAGCAAAACGCTCCTATATAAGAGCATTTTCATTTTCAACTGATTGCTCTGTTGTTATCTAAACAAGGCCTAAGTTTAAAGTCGGGTTCGATTTTATGACACCTGTAACATTTTAAACTGAATTTTATAATATAGATTAAGATTAGATCAAATTCAATTAGGTTCAAACTATTTAAATTGAGTCGAGTCAACTATGGATCGACTCACTTTCCTGACCTCTCCTGAGCATTGTGTCCTCTGTCAACTTGAAGAGGAAACCAGGGACCACCTCTTCTTTGAGTGTGGTTTTTCCAGAATCCTCTGGTTCACCGTTTCTACCCTCAGTGCCCCTGACCTCACTGCCTGGAGACT
>JANKOD010000009.1:18953670-18964763 GCA_026284645.1 Erythroxylum acuminatum | reverse complement strand
TTGGAATGAAAATTTGATACCCACCTCTTTGGAGTGTTTAGTGGATTCCCAAATTTAATGGAATGAATTCATTCCCTTGGAATTGAAAACCCCAAAGCAAACACTACTTTTTACAATTATTACATTCCTTCATTCTCAAACCCTCCAACCAAACGCCCCCTTAATTACATATATAAAGGTTAATTAATAATAAAAAATTAAAATTTTGTCAAATTTTTAATTATAGTATAAATTTTAAAAAGTAATAATAAAATGTTCCATTTTTAAATTTTTTCAATTTAACCAAAACTTCGAAAAGTAACAATAAAATATTTAAATTTTCAAATTTTTTCATTTCTAGCCGATGAAAAAACTTTGAATTTTTTTCAATTCTAATGAAAAAACTTTTAATTTTTTTTCAAACACTAATTTCAGGTTAGAATTGAAAAAAAATAGAAAGTTTGAGTATTTTATTATCACTTTTTGAAGTTTGGGCTAAAATTGAAAAAAAGTGAAAGTTTGATGAATATTTTATTGCTACTTTTTAAAATTCAGACTATAATTGAAAATTTAACGAAAGTCTATTTTTTTTTTGGTAATTAACCTTATATATAAACTATTTGTTTCCCCTTTTAAAGTTGAAACGATTTCAATTTATTTGTTTAGTTTTTTATTTAACTTTTCAATTAAATCAATAATTTATTTTTGAACCAATATTATTATTTTATTGAATCAGATGAAGTTTCGTTGAGACGCAAGATCTGAGGAGATCTGATAGTACGCAACCTCACCCTTATCTAATAAAAAAGATTGTTTCTTATTATTTTATTCAACAAATATAATTTTTGTTTTTAGTTTTTATATTCGTTAATTATTAAAAAAATCATGTGGTGAGACACAATTTAAATCGCTCTTAAGTTTAAAAAACTGTACACATGACTAAGTATAATCTTAAAAAAAACTATAATCACAAAAAATTTTACTCATATTAGTTAATTTAAGATAGAAATCAACAACAACAACAATAACAACATCACCCAATAAGAATCTCGCTGATAAGCGGCATCTAGACAGCATCTAGAGAGGTTCAGTAATCTACAGTTTTATCCCCGACTAATTAAGAGACTTCTAAAAAAGACGGAGATCAAAATACCAAGAGGTATTGATTAATAAACAAATTAAAAAAGCTACAGGCTTTAATTAATAATTTTAAATTAATATTTTAGTTAAAAAAATATTCATATTAATTTAAAGCGTCAAAATTTTTCAAACTTTTAAAAATTTAAATGAGATTATCCGTCTGAGTGATTTTTTTGTTCCTTCTCTAAGTGTTGTTGACTACTAAATTAGATTACTTAGTCGAAACCCCATTGGACACAAACTTGTCATAAGAACAGGTGTTTTGCGACAATCAAAGTCTTGATTTGATTTAGCTTTGCACGCGCATTTTGACATGAAACATACTTCGCATTCGTCGAGAGTTTCAACACTTTCAAACTTGTTAAAAGGGTTTTAGTGAGAGTTGAAACTTCTAAGAAAGAGTGGTGGCTTTTCTCCATCCATGCCATGGAGTAGTGTCCAACTTTACTAATGAAAAAGAAAGGATTAATAATTAAAAAATCTTAAATTTTAATCAAGTTTGTCACTCGGTTAAAATCATATTAAAATATTAATTTGACGTTTTTAGTCCCGTCATTGACTTGAAATTGAA
Source organism: Erythroxylum acuminatum (assembly GCA_026284645.1). Classification (NCBI taxonomy): domain Eukaryota; kingdom Viridiplantae; phylum Streptophyta; class Magnoliopsida; order Malpighiales; family Erythroxylaceae; genus Erythroxylum; species Erythroxylum acuminatum. Next base: position 18,963,073 of record JANKOD010000009.1, on the reverse strand, counting down.
ATATTTTAATGCGACTTTTTAAATTTAAGTTTGTATTAAAAACTTGATTAAAGTTTAGAATTTTATTATAATTTGACTTAGGAAAAAAGTGCTAATAAAATATATACAAAAGTAACATCTAATTATTGGTTTATCTTATATTCTATTTGACTCTTGAAACAGAAAGGTTTGATCGTTGTATTGTTTAAGATTTACTTGAGTGGCAAGTTCTTTACTTTTTCTTTTTCTCTGGCGAATAACTTTGAAAGGATTGTGTTCAAATGTGTCACAGGAAACTTGTAGACTTCGTTATTAAGTTCAGACAGAACAGCAGAAAAAAGGCATTGGCCGAAGAGATCAATTTGGAAAAGGTTTGCTCCATAAGTCAACTAAAACTTATCCAATGGAAAAAAAAAAAAAGGTTGAAAGAAAGACTATGATTTTATCGTGCCAATCAAGTTAAAAGATGAAATGAAAGCCCTTAAAAGCTAATGGAAGGAAATGCCTACATTAGGAAAAGTCACTGCTTTTGCGAGAACAGATCAAACTATTAAATTCCATCAACAACATCAATACTCTTAAAAGTCATATTCTTATCAAATCTCTTGTGTTTTAGAAAGAATTTTTTTTTGAGAGAGATCTTTAAAGCTTATATCAACCAAATTATATTTTCATTTGTTGAGAGTTTGCAGAGGTTAGCTAAATACTACTAGTTTGAACGGTTGGAGAATCTTGAAAAATATATACTCATGAGTTTGGAGAGACTCATCAAATTACTACTTGAGATTTTAGTGAAACACTTAAGTTAAATACCTGGAGACTAAACGTAGACTTGGGTTATAAGTCATACAAGTATAAATCAATTGTGTCATTCCTCTATCTTTTTAATTTTTAAAATTTCGCAATATATTGTTTTTGTTTTCATTTTTGCAAGAGAATTATTCATTTTTATAATAAGCTCCTTCTGTTTTCAACTTATCCAATGAAACTTAATAACAAAGTTTACAATTTGGAAAAGGTTTGCTCCATAAGTCAATTAAAACTTATCCAATGAAAAAAAAGGTGAAAGAAAGACTATGATTTTATCGTGCCAATCAAGTTAAAAGATGAAAGCCCTTAAAAGCTAGTGGAAGGAAATGCCTACATTAGGAAAAAGTCACTGCTTTTGCGAGAACAGATCAGACTCTTAAATTACATCAACAACCTCAATACTCTTAAAAGCCATATTCTTATCAAATTTTTTGTGCTTTAGAAAGTGAAATTTCTTTTTGAGTGAGATCTGTAAAGCTTATATCGACCAAATTACATTTTCATCTGTTGAGAGCTTGTAGAGGTTAACTAAATACTACTAGTTTGGAAGGTTGGAGAATCTTGAAAAATATATACTCATGAGCTTGGAGAGGCTCATCAAATTACTACTTGGGATTTTAGTGAAGCACTTAAGTTGAATACTTGGAGACTGAACGTAGACTTGGGTTATAAGCCGAACAAGTATAAATCAATTGTGTCATTCCTTTATCTTTTTAATTTTTAAATTTCGCAATATATTGTTTTTGTTTTCATTGTTGCAAGAGACTTATTCATTTTTATAATAAGCTCCTTCTGTTTTCAACTTGCAAGAGATTCTTTTCAGTTTTAACATACGCTTTCTATTTTAAATTGTTTTAGCAGGATTTATCGTTTAGCAGGCTTTGATTGTCTAAGAAGCTACTATGGTTTAACAGGATTCTATTGTTCATAAAATTAAAGAATTTGAAATGAGATTGAAAGAGATTGTCCTTAATTACAAGAAAAATGGAGTTTAGCAACGGAAATTACCGACGAAATTTGTAAGCTTATTTAGCGACGGAATTTACTGACAAAAAAAGGCGTCGAAGATACTGCCGTAGGTAAATTGACCAACGGAAATTTTGTTTTGTCGGTAAATTTACCAAAGGAGAAGATTTTTCTGTCAAAAAATTACCAACGGATTTGGTTATTCCGTCGGTAATTACCTGCGGTTGTTTTTTTCTGTCAGTAAAATATACAAAAAATTACCGACATATTTGGTTATTTCGTCGGTAATTACCTACGGTTAATTTTTTTCGTCGGTAATTTTTGCAAAAAATATTTTTTAAAATTTACTTGCAAAGTGTTTAGTTTCTATGGAAGCCACCATGGAGAGAACTTTGCTAAATCTCTTACTACCAATCACAACATTTATTATATTCTGGTTCTTATGAAAAGTTAAGAAAATAAAGAAGGATGTGGCTCCATTGCCACCAGGTCCTTGGGGATTGCTAATAGTTGGATACTTTCTAATTCTTGGCCAACACATTCATCGAGATTTCACAGAATTGGCTAGTGTCTATGGACCTATCTACAAGCTTTGCCTCGGTAATAACTGTGTCTCATGGTTAGCTCCCCGAACTTAGTCAGAGAAGTTATTTGAGACCAAGACAAAATATTCATGAACCGCAACCCACCTCTCACTGCTAAAATGGTGGAAGATGCGCAATGTCTTTGTTTGTGAAATTTTAAGTAACAGAAACATTGATGCTTGTTATGGTATGAGAAAACAAGAGATTAAGAAGACTATAAGGGATGTGTATGGTAAGATTGGACAGCCTACAGATCTAGGTTAATTGGCTTTTATGACAAGCATATGCCCTAATGAGCATTTTGCGGGGATGTATGTTAGGAGGAGGGGAAGATTTTAAAGCTACAATAGAGTTTACAAATTTATGCTTGGTGATGATGGTGGTGATGGGGAAATCAAATATTTCGGACTATATTCCAATGCTTGCAAGGTTAGACTTACAAGGCTCGGAGAGGAAGGCAAAGAAAATCTCTGTCGGAGTTGAAATTTTCCTTAATTCTATAATATGCATATCTTGTAATTGCTCTTGTCCTTATTCCCAGGGATAGCCGAAGGACTTCTCCTTACACAGCTTTGAAGATTTTTGGCTTCATAGTCAAGCTGTTTTTTTTAATCTCTAAGCAGACTTTCATACTAAACTGTCGTAAATGTCTCATAAATAATTATCCATTTTATACTATAATTATCCACATTTAAAAAATGAATAATTACAACATCTTTTGGTCATAAATAAATTTGAGCACTCAACTAATTAATCAAAGTCGAGATTAATCAGTGGGCTTGCTTGGAAATTACTTAAATTATGGCATGACTTTCTCCGGATGTTTTACCTACCAACCAAATTGAGTCCTATCCTATATTGATTAAAGTCTAGAGGAGTAGGTGTAGGTTTCACAGTGATGTTATAGGAGAGGCATTAATATATTGACCATTAAGTGGCATCCATTCCTCGTTACTTGGCATGTTTACAAGTTAATAAAAAATTAAAAACTATTGTATTGAAAAATAATATTAAGTATAAGTGATGGAGCTGAATATAGTATCTTTTCTCGTTTCGATTGTCTTACTTTAAAAAATATCACTTGTATTTTTATGATATCATTTAATTATCGAATAATTACCTTCATGATAATTTATTAATTTTTATTTATTATTTAAAATAATATTTTTAATATTTTTGATTATAATACAGTATTATTATTAGAGATATGTCAAGAATCTTACGTCGGACAAATGTGAGTGTATTCAGTTATTTATAATAGTGTGTAAATCTCCCATCTCAAGCCAGCTTTTGGTAGTGAGTTAGGTCTTTCAATATGGTATCAGAGCTTATTTGTCTCGATGGTTTGTGGCGGTGCCCAATATGTCTAGCAGATGTCCAACCCGACTTTGGACTGAAGGGGGTGTGTCAAGAATCTCACATTGGACAAGTGTGAGTGTATTAAGTCATTTATAATACTATGCAAACCTCCCATCTCAAGCTAACTTTTGAGGGTGAGTTAGGCCTTTCAACAAGATATAAATAATCAACAAAAAATAACAGAAAGAATTGAGAGAAATTTGAAGAAATTTATTTTAATTAACAACAAATACAATTCACATTTTCTTTTCTTTATAAAAAATTGGAGCACTTACATGTGGTGAAAACTTGAAATAAATGTTTTAAAAATTGAATCGAAATTAAATCCAATAAAACAAGAGGTTTAACGTTTAAAAGGTTCAACAAGTATTAAATTATTATAAAATTAGCTAAAAGTTGAATAAAAATAAAGACTTTGAAAAATGACCGAAAGAGATTATCTTTACTCATCGAATAAGTTGAAGCTTAATTAGAAAAATGAATTGTTAAATAAAAAATAATTAATTTATTTTAGTTTATAAAAATTTATTAATTTATAAAAATCGACTGATTAGTTGGTTTCAACAACAAAAATTATTACAATGAATTAAACTAAAAAATTAAAAACATAATTAAAAATTAACTCGAATCAGCTGAATTTTTTTAATTATTTTTCAGCTTTCAGGTTAGTACGACGTATACTATGACATATACAAAAAGGTATCGATTGCATTCCAATTGGATTTGAGCTTATCCACTCACAAATCGCCTTTGACTTGTTAGCTTTGCAAGATTATGAAGTATGAACACACCAAAGCATGGGGGAGAAAACGCGAGAAGAAATAGAATGTGTGAGATTGGGACAGTAACAGTCCAGTGGATCGAAGAGGAGGCAAAAGAAATTACGCATTCTTATTTTTGTTTTTGTTTTTAGTTTATTGCCGAAATTTAACTTAAGTAATTCAGAGTTCAGACATTAGTACGGGTAATCCTAAATAAGACATGTGTCATCCATGTCGATACGCTTTTTGTTGGTCAGCTTCAATATAACATCCAACCCTTTAAGGACCCGCTTGTTTCGGGGTTTGGTCGGGTAGCATTGTTACCTACCTTCGACTAGCCATGCCTTTCAACGAGTTTTGTCCCACGGCATTAAGTTACGTTACACTTCATACACGTTTAACTGATCACTGGCAGCTTAGGTTCTTATTGTCATGCGGCAAAACTTGTCTGCTTTAATTCAACTCAAAATTAATAAGTCCTGTGTTGATTTTAGACTAAATTTGAGTTTTTTTTCTATAATTTCAAGTTTAATATCAGATTCGAGCGACGATTGTCGGGTTAAATCAAACAACGTCGTTTTATTAATTAAATGCAAAGAACTCCGTATCGTTTACTTAATAAAACATTACACCAACCTTGTAATCCAATTAAATCATTCAACAATTTAATGTCCTTGTGAATAGCGGTGGAAATTCCAAGTATACCACATGGCTGGTCTCCAAGTTTGAAAGAGTATGGAAGTTGGCACGTAATTCACAACTTAGTCAAAGGAGTGGAGGAATTCTCATGGAGGCGGAATCTTTGCAAAGGTGTTTAACGTTGAAAATTCAATGCCCGATTCGATTCCACGTCAGAGAAAACATTCCATTCCGTTCGACGACTCAGATTTTAGCAGACGTTGAACAGTAAGCGTATGAATCTTGTAAGAGAGTGTGTTGTTGCAGGCTTGCAGCGTGGATACGTAAGTTGGATGCTGTAGATAGGTATGTAACACTGAGTTGGAGGCAGCGCACGTGCTCGAAATAATGCCCCACAGACAAGAAAGGGACGGCTCTGGGACAGTGGAAAAGGATCGTTGAATAGGTTCTTTAGCAGCAGTCTCTGTACTCCCTGTCACTGTGGAAACCGCGTTGCAACAGATGCTGACGTAATTATTTTTCTCTGAACTTAGTTTAAAATTTAATTAGAAAGGATATTATTTCAATTACAAGATTCTTTAGGCATTGAACAAGATAAAAATTGTTTTATTAAATTGTAATAAAATCATATTATTTTAACTCAAAATAATAATAATAATATTGTTATTATTATTATTATTATATATCAAAATTGTTGCTATTATTATTTATATGGTCACTTAAAAATAACCTTTCTACTATTTAAGAGTAAGGTTGCATATTACGAGATTTCTTCAGACCTCACATTTTAGTGCAGCCTGTTGCTGTAATTTATTTATTAGTTTTAAGTTAAGATCAAAACAATTTTTTCGACTTCAATCTAAACTGAGATATAATTTCATTTGGGTTAATTGTGAAAATTGTGATATTGTTTCGTTAAATTTTAAATTAAACAATATACAAACGATTGTTGTTTTTAAATTCGATCTTTAATTTAAATTTTGTTCGTTAATTTCAAGTGAGATCTAATTGACCCCGAATTAAAATGTTATCCCTCGACAAATATTTGTGAAACTTCATGATAAATTTGGGTAGCACGTCTAGCCATAGACATATTGCATCCAGGGGCGGATCCATAAATTTTTTTGAGTGGGGGCAAAATTTTAATAGGGACAAAATTTTATTTTTCATGGGGGCAAGATTTTAATAGGAGCATAATTTTATTTTTTTATGGGGGCAAAACTTAAAATAATAACTTTTTTATAGGGAAATTGTTGGAGGCAGTGGGAGCCCCCACTTGCCCCATTGTGGATCCGCCACTGATTGTATCAACAAATATAATAAATCATTTTTATCCAACTATGTTAAAGCATAAATGTAGGCTTATCTTTTGATGATAATGACCATAGACGAAATGAGGCAAGCAAATTGAAGAATTTAACCTTGGAAGTTTGAAGATTTCGAGTAAAAACTTGGGCGTCTGTCAATGCTGCCAAAGTGTACAATTCGTGGGCCTTCTATTTCAATGCCTCAAACCTAACCCAAACCTTTTTCCACAACCTTTTTTTTCATACAATTATTTTTCCACAACGTTTTTTGATACAAAGTAATTTTCGCTGAAGTTGATCGTCAATAATTTTGCATGACAGTTTTATTTAGGTTTGTTTAAGTAAAACTTTAACTTTTATTTAGGTTTGTTTAAGTAAAACTTTAACTTTCAATAATTTTCACAGTATTTACCTCATACACTCGAATAAATAATGTTGCAGAAGCAATAAAAAAATAAAGGCAATAGAGAAACGAGAGAGATACGATAAAACGAACTTTTAAATTACTTTCTCTCGAAAGAATATAAAGAATGTTCTCTCTGACTGAATGAGAAGAACAAAACTCGAATGAGCTATATATAGGCATTATAACTTGGAAGCTAAGTTACATTCAAAATCCCAGAACTGCCTAAGATCGTGCTAAGATCACGTTTATCTCTATCAGATTATATCACGTAGACCAATTGGATGAGATCTCTATCTAAATAGGACTTTAACTGATAAGATAAAATATACAAGATAACAAAAAGATAGAGTTTGCATTCAAATAGGAAACTAATACCCTTATCTTCGAAAATCTCTACTATCTTCAGATGTTGAATCTTACAACAACTCTAACTCCTAGTTGTCGCCACATTATCAAAAATCTCCATACGATCTCTATCTGCTGATAATATAGTGTGATCTTGCCGAAGCTCATAGCATACTGGCCTGATTTAATGCTTCCCATAACAAGTCCGCTAGTCGTGGTCTATTCATCTGAGCATGAGCCAAGTCCTTAGTCCATCAAATGTTTAGCTTGGGTCGAGTCAATCTCTGTAAGGTCTGAGACTCTATCAAAATTAGTACCAAGTTTGATCCCACTCGCCAATGTTTGCCTTAGTACTTTTGCATGTCTCCCTCATGCGTGTAATCCAGCTAACCTTCCTCTTAAGATGCATCGTGAAGGTCACTGAGAAGTACTCCAAAAGTTAAGGGTCTAACACTTGTATTATTGTCAGAAGAAAGTGACGAGACAGTAAGAGTTAGGCGTAAAAAAATATAAATTTTATTATTATTTAAAAATTATTAATCTTTAAAATTATTGAAAAGTTCTTTTTAAATTTTTAGTCTTTTTTTAAAATAACCTAATCGTAAATTTTGATTAAAAGATAACAACGAAATACATGTAATATTAACATCAAACATAATAACGACAACAACGATATTTAGTGAGAGTTTCGCTGATATAAAGAGTTTGAAAATGTTCAATAATATTCAATCTTACCCTTAATTATTAGGGAAGTTTTTTCTAATTAACCCACAAACATATACATATTAAAATAATAAAAATTAAAAATAAAATAAAATAAAATAAAATAAAAAATAAATACATATAATGAATATATACGAAATAATCAAATGTTGTTTATATAACAATCGAAACAAACTCTTAAACTTTAAACTAAATTAATTAAATTCAACTCTATCTAATAATTAAAGACCACAATGAGCTGGACCTAGATTTAAGTTTTTTCTATTTTTAAAAAATCTTTTAGGCTAGGTCTAGACCCATCGATTCGAGGTAACTATTCTAAACAAAATAACATCTTTTTATTCAGAAGTGTTAGGTCTTGGGCAGGCCTAGGTCTAGGTAATTAAGCTCAAACCCAATTAAAAAAAGAAGTATTTTTAATTTTAATTTCTAAAAAATTATTTTAAAAAATTGACAAAACTGGCCCATAAGTTGACCCATTGTCACCCCTACTAATAATTATCATAATTATCTTAAATTATTTATTTAAATCAATTTTAATTAGTTTAGATCGGATTTAATAGTTGAGTTATCACATTAATAATATTAAATTGGTTCATATTTATTGTTTATATTACGTGTATTTTATTATTATTATTTAAATAATAAAATAATTTTTTAAAAAAATTAAAAACAACAAATTTTATTAAAAATTTAAAGATTAATTTTTTAAAAAGATTTTTGAAAATATAAGATAGAACGTCTTTTACCTAAGAGTAGCATTCGGCTTGCCAAGTGTCATCGCTTCACATGTTCAACATCTCGTCGTGCAGTTCAGTTCCAACTTCCAACTCCTTCGATTCTTTTAAGGTGGTCTAATCACCAAGACAAAACATTATTACTGTCGAATCTTTTAATGTTGATTCTTCAAGATCTTTCGATTCTGCTCCCTTCTCATGAACAAGGAGCAAGCAAGCACCATGAATATCCCAAAACTGCAGGCCGAAACTGAGGACTCAGCTTTGGCTCCATACAGTTTTTCAACATCCATGTGCTGTTATTATATTCGCTCCATAAGATTGACTCTCTGCACTAGAACATGTATGCAAGTTTGGCTTTTCAGTGTTCAATAGCCGCTTAATGTCTCGGAGGAACTTTCAAGTTCAAATATTCAGACTTCCCAGGTTCAACAGGTAATGCATAAGCAGCCACGTGACTGCCCAATCAATTCACGGTAAGAGAAAGAAACTCTAGAATGGTGTCGATAACTCGGAAAGTATTCAATGTGAGTAACAATATAAACATATTACTAGGGTTGGAAAATCGGCCATTCAACTTGCATTAATTGGGGCTTAGACCAAATTTGAAATTAGAAAAGTCCAAACAACTTGGTACGAACAAATGTTTTAAAAACGGGACCGGTGATTGAACCGGAGAAGCAACTGATTCAAGGGTTAATAGTTCAACTGGAATTCAACCGTGGTTGAACCGGTGATTAATAAATATATAAATTTTTATTTTATATATTATATATAAAAGATAATT
>JANKOD010000009.1:18938477-18953570 GCA_026284645.1 Erythroxylum acuminatum | reverse complement strand
ATTTTATATATTATATATAAAAGATAATTTTTAAACATATTATTTAATTATTTATTTATCTAATTGTAAACTTAAACTTTCAAACTTCAAAATATACAATTTAAAAAAAAAATCGCCAAACACAATACAAGATAAGATAACAAAGCTCACTAGTCATATTTCATCAAAAAAATTAAAAAAAGATCACTAATCATAATATTAATTCAAGTTGAAATCTCCAAAATCAAGGCATTTTAAATAAACCGACCGGTTCTTTCTTTCACCGGTTCAACAGTTTTTACCGGTGCGACCGTAAAATGAACGGGTCAATCACTCACAAAAAATTCGAGTTAAACCGTACCGTTTCATGCTCCGATTCACCGGTTCTCCGGTCCAACCGACCAATTCTTCGGTCTAACCAACCAGTTCGGTCTGATTTTCAAAACACTTGTACGAACAGTTTAAATCAATTCAAACTAGTTGGTTCAAATTCACACTATTTTATTAAAATGAAGTTGGTCTAACCCGAAACGAATCTTATTGATGTAGACTTGAGTTAAGTCAAAATATCCAAGTTGATATTACTCTTATTCAATGAGTTTGAATTTTTCTCCTATCTCGAAATCTAATCAAATCCAAAACATTTAACTCAAGCTCAAACTTAATCTTATTTTAACTGTTATGTTACCGTTTTACTACAATAGTTTACGTTGTTGTGTGAGGTTAATTTAATTGGTTTTATATATTCACTAATGCACCCCCTCAAGTGAAAGCCCATTGAGCTTGAAACTTACATAGGCCTACTCTACTTTGTGCTGAATAATAGGTGAGTGGTAGGATTTGAACTCACGACCACTTGGTCATAAAGTCTCTGTTACCATGTTAAGTGATCATTTCACCACAATAGCTTAAAATGTTGTGTGAGGCCAACTTAATTGGTTTTATATATTCACTAACATTAACAAGTCAAAAAATCACTATTTGTCAATATACAAAACGATATTATTTTGTTCCATGCACGTACAAAACGCCGGGATTTTTAATGTGAAAGAAGTTTGGATTTTAAATCAAAATCGAGTCCTGAAACTTTGAGTTTAGGCGTAACTCAAATTTCGAAAAAAGGTTTAAACTCGAACTTAACTTAAAGTTTTAAAAAAAATAAATTTAGTTAAATTTAATGCTTTTTTTTATATAAAAGTTAAATTTAATGCTTAAAAATTAAAAAAGAGTAACTCTCTCCTCTCCAGAATTTCTTGCAAAAGGTTTCTAAACGTACAAAATTTCTTGCCACGTGGAAGATCACGTACGTTTCACATGACATTTTCGTGGACTGGATCTATTCCAATATATTACTTGGGTTGGACTTTACTGCTAGTGGGCCGAAAGGCTTTACAGCTCAGTTTGGGTCACTAACACTGAAACAAAGGATATTCAATAATTTTAAGTAATGATCATATGTTTTTAATATTGGAGTAACTTACAAGTGTTATCTCTACGTAATAATTACAATTATTTCAAAATCCAACAACTTTATAATAAAGTAACTAGAGATATAAACTTTATTCAATTTTATATTATTAGTCCAAACTTGTATTAAAATATTTAAATTTTTATTTTTTAACAAAAATAATCTGACATTAAGCTTTCTGTTAATGTGAATAACGTAACGAGCTGCGATCAGATTAGTATTTTTGTCATGTAACTACTACAGTTCTATCACCTTAATAATTCTTATTAATAAAAAATTGACCCTTTTTTATCGATAAGTTCAGATTAATATGATTTGTTAATATTTAAGGATGACAATGACTCGATCCCGCCTAGCCTGAGACTACAAGCCCAAGCCTAATTCGGCCCGGTTCAAATTATTTTTTAAATTACTTGCGTCAAAACAATGTCATTTTGCTATTACTTGCCCAAACTCAGGCAAAGTCGAGCTCAAATAGTCTGAGCCCTAAATCTGATTAACCTAGACCCTACTCGTTGATCTCGGGTCAAGCCGAGCCTGAGTTCTGCTAATATTTGGATTACTAATGCATAATTGGTCAATTTAAAATTAGTGCCATTGTTGAAAAGTTATCAATTATAGAGAAAATTTAATTTTCTTTTAGCATATATTGTCTTCACCCTTTAAAATGTGTTTAATGGAGAAGTCGCTAGATATTTTTATAAAAATTGTTAGATTAGAGACAATTGTTAATAAAGGTAATTATATTAATTGCTTGATAATAGTTATTTTATTTATTATAATTAAGTTTTATAAGATATTAATTTTAGTCTACAAATTTAAATAATGAAAATTTGATTAATTAATTAAAATAAATAAAAATATCATTTTAATTTGAATCAATGCTCAATTAATTCAGAAATTAAAATATAAACAAATAACTAAAAATTTTAATTATTCCAACCTATTCGATTTAATTTACTTTAATAATTTTATTAATAAAAAAGGTCAATTTTTTATTAATTTATAAATTAACTGATTTTAGAATATATTTATTAGTTTTTATTTAACAACAATATTTTTAATTAAATTTTATTTTTTGATAATTAAGATTGATCACTTTTTTAAAATTTAATTTTAAATTTTTTAAAGTTAACGTACCCATTACAAAAGACTCTCCATTTTGCAAGAGTTTGAGAAGAGTCATATTGTGCGTATCATTTCTTTTATATTTTTACAAAGAGACTATTTTTGTGATTTAAACATATGACATTGTGATCACAAAAGAGCAACTTTAATTTTATTTAATCTTTATTATATACTAATTTTATAATTATATACTCCCTTCTATCCAAAATAAAAGTCGTTTTAGAGGGATTTTAATTTTTCAAAATAAGTGTCATTCGTGACTTTTCATGTATGTTTATGATTTTACTTCTAAAATTACCGTTTAATTTTTCTCACATCTTTATTACATAGATTACACAGATTATATTTTTAAGGTATTTCAACATGCAATTAATAAAAATATATCAAAACATTTCATTAACTTTTTTAATAAGTATGCATCTCTTTAAAAACGAATTTTATTTTATACATAAGGGAAGGGAGTATTGTTTATCTTACTAAGCATGATTAGTTTGGATTCTGAATCCATGAATATCTTGACCATTTATTACGCTTTGTCGTTTAGACGGAGCCATCCGCAACAAACAGCTAGATAGATGGACGAAAGAATATACAGCATGTGTCGTTAGATTCCAGTTTCCGAAATTACCCACCTTTGTTTATAAGTCTCTCTGGCTTGTGGAGGTTAAAATAGTAATAAGCACAGAACTCGATTTTTCATTGTAGTATTCGCTGAAGAACAGTGTTTTTTTTCTCGGTCTCTTTCTCACCTAAGCTCGATCTACCGAAACCGAAATCGGTGAACAAGAAGAGGACTCTCTGATTAGTACTGGTCAAATCATCAGAGACAAAGAGAGGTAAACAATTTCACCATTTTAGCTACGTGATCTGAAACTTATGCTTTGCTCCTCATTTGAATTTGTGTTCGGAGGTTAACGGTGGTATTGTAGTTAGCTTAATTTTCTAGGGGCTTGTTTGGTTTCTGAGAAAACAGAGAAAACCTGACGAGAAGTGATAATTGTTTATTTGAGGTTTCTTGTCTGGGCTTTGTCGAAAAACTTAATTACCAGCATAAGGTTTGATTCTCGGGGAAAGTGAAATGTTGCTTATGTACTTTTCTGAGCGTAGGAATTTGCTAATTAATTGATGCGTGTCGTGATGGGATTTGTCTTTTATATGACTGTTCTTTGATTTCTTTTTCTACTGTTTACTTCATGAAAACTGAGTTGGTTTGGGTTTTCTGAGATTTTTGTGTTGTGCATATGAGCTTAGTCATTTTGTGCTTGAGATGGTGATTGATTTGTTTTTATTTTTTGACCTGTGTGAGCTAGATGAAAGAGATTAGAGATGGAGTCAAGAGTGACAGAAGATCAAAATCTTCGTCAGCTGGCTCCCTTCCGCTTATTCTTGATATAGACGAATTTAAGGTATTAACTCCTGCGACATGGTTTTATATTTTTCTCCTCTCTTGCTATTTCCTGTTCCTAATTTGGGTTACTATTTCAATTGGTGGCTGGTTTAAATGTAGGGTGATTTTTCATTTGATGCACTATTTGGAAAGTTGGTAAACGATCTCCTTCCAGCTTTCCTCGAAGATGATGCAGACTCTGTAGATGGACATGGTGGCATTGCGACTGATGCCTTACCTAATGGGCACGTGAGGGCCTCATCTGATGCAGCAAAATTTGCACAAGTGCAAGCTTCACCCTTTTTTCCCGAAGTAGATGCTCTGTTATCATTGTTCAAGGATTCATGCAAGGAATTGATTGATCTTCGGAAACAGGTCGGCTTCTGATTTTACAAGTGATGGACTTTTAAGAATTATTAGATGTCTTTTTGGCTGAAGTTCTCTTCTTTCTTCGAAGATTGATGGAAAGCTTTACAATCTCAAGAAGGATGTTTCTGCACAAGATTCTAAGCACCGCAAGACACTTGCTGAGGTTGTTATGAAGATGGCCTCTATGAATGTTTCCTTATGAACTGTAATGAAGATATCAATTTCCTTTTCTAAAATAATTCCTGAAAGGTTGCATAGTATCAGATATCTCTGTGGATATTGGACCAAGTTTCTACTTCCCTTTGATTTAGAAGAACAAAAACTTGCAACTGTGACCTGATGGTGATACACAAAAGATATCATTTTGGTTTGATGTGCTCTGTGGTTAGTTGTTCAACTGGAAAATAAGTGTAGTTTTAGTTTCATTTGCTGTATTTGTTTTATTCTTCAGCTGGAAAAGGGTGTAGATGCCTTGTTCGATAGTTTTGCTAGGTTGGACTCACGTATTTCAAGTGTTGGACAAACTGCTGCCAAAATTGGAGATCATTTGCAGGTAAATTTTCACTTTTACCTGTGTTTGACCACAACAATATACAGAAATGAAGAAAAGAAAAGAAAAGTGAACATATTATGATATCCTTCGTCTCATTTTGCTCATTAGAGTGCAGATGCTCAGAGGGAAACAGCCAGTCAGACAATAGATCTCATAAAGGTATCACGATCAATATTTTGTCCTTCTTTTAACTAGGGATGTTTTTTAAACACATTGCTGCTTGTTTCCTACAGTATTTGATGGAGTTTAATGGCAGCCCTGGTGACCTAATTCAACATTCACCTTTGTTTTCTGATGATAGCCGTGTAGCTGAGGCAGCTTCAGTTGCACAGAAATTACGTAAGATGGTCGTCACTCTATGGTACCTTCAATATTGAATAGTTGTTCAATAATTGAGCTGCCTAATGTGTAAGGTCATAAATTCTGTATGATTCCCACCTCCACTTTTTGTAATATGAAGAAGTGAACCTCATTTTAGCTCGACTGCAAATTATCAAAGTGGAACTTAGGCTGCATGATATTGGAATTGCTAATAACCAACATAGTTAAAAGGTAGCATGCTATCTTGAAGTCACCACTGACCTCAACAAACACATGCAAATCATTTTCATTATCAATCTACAAACAAGGGCTGATATAGAGAAGGGGCATATGATGCCAAATTCCTTACAACTTACTCTTACATCTGAGGAATTCTATGAGTGTAGAGTTGTAAGTCAGCCATACACATGGTAGATTTATTGCCCTCTTTAAGAGCTAGGTGCTGCATGTGACTTTCTCATGCAGTCTCAATGTTTGATTAGTTAAGATACCTGATAGGAGGAGTTAATTTGTGTTGTTTGTAGCAATTGAGTGGTACACTTAACATAGTTTACTGAAAATTTAGCTGTGACTGACTTTGTCAGGAGATGAATTTGTGTGATTATCACAAACTTTGCATACCTTTCCTTTACAATTTACATTCTGAAAACCTTGTTTGGGCATACGCATAAGATTGTGTCATTTCATTGCTGATGGTCCATTGTACTATTTACATGTAGTATGTGGCCATAAAGCAAATAATTATTGAATATTTTTTACGTTGGTGGGTCTTCTCTATCAAAATTTACAACTTTTCTAAGACATGATTTTTTCTTGGTACTTATCTGAATTTTAGGATCATTTGCTGAGGAAGACATTGGAAGACAAAGCATTTCAGTGCCGTCAGTTGTGGGAAATGCAACTGCCAGCAGAGGATTAGAAGTTGCTGTTGCAAATCTTCAGGATTATTGCAATGGTATGGGAACTTTTGCAGTTCTATGATAGCATTTGGAATGGTGTTTTATAATGATGATTTGCTTTTATTTTCCTCTGGATTGTTCTATATAGAACTGGAGAATAGATTATTGTCTAGATTCGATGCTGCATCACAAAGAAGAGAATTGTCAACAATGGCAGAATGTGCAAAAATTCTATCACAGGTAATTATGCCCTATACAATTAGGCAGAGTTCAGTGATAGGACTCTCGGGAATCATTGCTAATTGTAGGTTTAGCTAGCAAAACTGCATCTAATATGGTCACAAGTGGTTGACTATCGTACTTAATCTGATTTCTTTAAAGAAATCTAGGAGGGTAGTACAAGAAGCACTCAATTCTCATCTTCTTTTAAGCAATAATTGTGATTGGAATTTCATTAAATATTGAGGGTTCTGTGCTGCAGTTTAACAGGGGCACTAGTGCGATGCAACATTATGTGGCCACACGTCCAATGTTCATTGATGTGGAGGTCATGAATGCGGACACGAGATTGGTTCTTGGAGATCAGGGTTCTCAAGCCAGTCCCAGTAATGTTGCTCGAGGGCTTTCTTCCTTGTACAAAGAGATCACAGGTTTGGAAGAAACCATTTGTTTGATGCAAGGCCTTGAATTACTCAAGCATATGTTAGTGTTACATCTTTGTTCTATCTTGTAGATACTGTTCGTAAAGAAGCAGCCACAATTATGGCAGTATTTCCTTCTCCTAATGAAGTCATGTCAATCTTGGTATCGCGAGTGTTGGAGCAGCGAGTTACAGCAATATTGGACAAGTTATTAGTGAAACCATCACTTGTGAATTTGCCTCCTGTGGAGCAAGGCGGTCTTTTATTAGTGAGTCCTATTTCTAGTGCCAGTTGTGTTTCTTGTATATCTAGATGTCAGCTTAAAATGGCAATCAGATCTTGACATAATTCCTTCTTCGTTGAGGGGTCAGTATCTTAGAATGCTAGCAGTGGCATATGAGAAGACACAAGAACTTGCTAGAGACCTACGAGCTGTAGGATGTGGTGACTTGGACATTGAGGGTAATTTACTCTTTCTATTTTACAGTCTACTTGTAAATATTCACTGCATAAATCTTTGCAATGTTGAAGCAGCTGTTATTTATGTTTAATTCTGTTATCAAAGGGTTTTATTTACAGTTATCTCATAAATTGTCTTTAACCAATTAACCAGTAGAGTTTCATTTGTAGGTTGTGTTCTAGTTCTTCAAACTTCCCTTCATCCATACATATCCTTTGTTTTACTTTGGTGTTAACTGCAATCTACATTCATTCAGGCCTCACAGAGTCTTTGTTTTCTTCTCACAAGGATGAATATTCTGAACACGAGCAAGCCTCTCTTAGACAACTATATAAAGCAAAGGTTTGTACCACCTTCATGCACTTGTTTGAATTGACAAATGCATTCGTTTCTCTTCTTCTTTTTCTTTTTTTCCTTTTTTTTTTTTTGCAGTGACACACTGATTACCTCTTGCAGATGGAAGAATTGCGCACTGAGGGCCAGCAGCTCCCAGAGTCAACTGGCTCGATTGGGCGTGCAAGGGGAGCTTCAGTGGCATCCTCTCAGCATCAGATATCTGTGACTGTTGTAACAGAGTTTGTGCGTTGGAATGAAGAAGCAATATCGAGATGCACATTGTTTTCATCTCAGGTCATGATTGTTCCTGTACTCAATATGACATGCTACAATTCATCATATAGCTAAATATTCATGCATGCACACATGCCAATTTCTGATTTCTACAAATTTGCAGAATCTATTATGCATGATATGATAAATTTACTGTTCCTTTTATGATGCCAAAAATTGTAGGGGAACTATTTTTTGACTTCACAATCATTGAAAATCTCTGAAATTTCCAATTTGTTCGGTTAGGCTGAAATATGAAGATTTAAGTATGGGAATTGTTACTTCACTGTTTTAGATCAGAAATGTGATGGTTTTTTTAATTGATTAAGTTTAATATACTTTTACAGCCTGCTGCTCTTGCAACAAATGTGAAGACGGTGTTCACTTGCTTGCTTGACCAAGTAAGTTGTTTACTTTAATTTGCCAAATTAGGGGAATTATGTACCAGTTACTCAAACATGCTATTTCCCAGGTTGCAATATATATAACAGAAGGTCTTGAACGGGCTAGAGATAGCCTGACTGAAGCTGCAGCTTTGAGGGAAAGGTTTGTGCTGGGCACTAGTGTTAGTAGAAGGGTGGCTGCTGCAGCTGCTTCTGCTGTAATTTCCTAACCGTAACATTTCTTTCTATTGTTGTCTCTATGTTGATGATTTATGAAAGTGATAAATAACTTAGCCTAAACTGGATTAGATAAGTAAAATGATATTGGCATGTAGGCAGAAGCTGCTGCAGCTGCTGGTGAGAACAGTTTCAGATCTTTCATGGTTGCTGTACAACGTTGCGGCAGTAGCGTGGCCATAGTTCAGCAAGTATGTTGGGCCATTTGATTTTGCAAAGTTGTCAAAATTAGATGAGATTCTACATTTTCCAAGAACCTAAATTAGTTTGAACTTTTATCTGCAGTATTTTGCAAATTCTATATCTCGGCTTTTACTACCTGTAGAGGGTGCACACGCTGCCTCTTGTGAAGAAATGGCAACAGCGATGTCTAGTGCAGAGGGTGCTGCATACAAAGGGCTTCAACAATGCATTGAGACTGTTATGGCTGAGGTTGGTTCTTAGCTGTTCTTCTCTTTTATTCTATGATAGCCTCTCTGTGGTAATTTAGTTTTGTGTGGTATGACTTTGAAATGTAAAATTCTTAGGTTGAGCGGTTGTTATCAGCTGAACAAAAGGCTACTGATTATCGGTCACCTGATGACGGAATTGCTCCTGATCATCGTCCAACAAATGCTTGCACGAGGTACTTAAACTTGGAATGTGTGTGTTGAGCTCAGATCTCACGTGTGAATTTGACATGGAAGCACTACTATTCTATTATAATCTTTTCAGCATTGCTATCATGCTTCTGTTTGCAATACCTAAAATTGACTCATCTCCATGTCCACACATTGACTAGCTGGGAATCCTTTAAGAGAAAAAACTTTTAAGTGGGCATTATTAGCTTTATTGGAGGCCCTACCTTCTCATATGTCGGGATGACATGAGAAATACACTTTATACTGATGTATTTGGGAATTAGCATGAAAATTAATCCCAAAATATATTTTATTTGTTTATTCCAAATCATGCTTTTGAATCTGTGGACTAGGGTTGTGGCATATCTGTCTCGTGTGCTTGAGGCTGCATTCACTGCTTTAGATGGTCTTAACAAGCAAGCCTTCTTGACAGAACTGGTGAGATAAATTTTCCTGCTATTGCTTCATATATTACCTTCTCTCTGTATAATTTTTCCTAATATTTACTCTTTCCCTCCTGTGTTTTTACCTAAAAAACTTTTTCTTGGCCTTGTTCACTTTTTATGAATATTTATTCTGCAAAATCCATAAGTTGAAGTTGAAATTGCTATGATATAGCTTCCACATCTGATTTGTTGGTTTTTTACCATTATAGGGAAATCGTTTGCATAAAGGACTGCTTAATCACTGGCAGAAGTTCACTTTTAATCCCAGGTAATTCTTGATGTAATATTATATGCCAAGAATGTTATATTGAACTATGGGATGCCCATTGACTGCTTGATCTAATGGGGTTGCGTGTTCAAGTTCTGTTGAATTTCATTTCTGTATCTATTCAAAATTGAAATGGGCTCTTGTCTGTAAGACTGAAGATTTCAAATTTTCAAGAAAGCATTATCTCATCTAACTGTGAAATGTTAATATCTTTGGAATATCTGTGTTGTAAGAGACATTTTAAGCTTGTAGCATTACAATATCACTACTGTATAGTGTTTTCAGAGAAGGGAAAGCGTATGATCTGAAACTTAAGATCCTCATTTCCGTAACTTTATTACCTCCGTTACTTATAAATGTAGCCTAGAAATAGAAATCAGATCATCCTTTAGTCTTGGAAGCTCACTCTGGGGGTAGCGTTGGATGTAACTGGGTTGCATCTGGATTCTCAGAAAGTTGTCATTCTTTTAGAAACTTGATTAAATTTAGTGCCATTCGTGAGATACCATCAAGTTTTTTCAAGTTTTTCTGTACAATTCTGTGATCATTTTGTTTCACATAATTCTTTGGCATTATGTTCTCCAATTTTGTTTTGCAGTGGAGGACTGCGGTTGAAACGTGATATAACTGAGTATGGAGAATTTGTGCGCAGTTTTAATACCCCCTCTGTTGATGAGAAGTTTGAATTGTTGGGCATGTAAGTTGCAAGATTTTCTGAACTTTCTGTTTTTCCTTGCAGAATGCAATTTCCAATTGTACCAATGATCTATTTCTTTGCAGAATGGCTAATGTGTTTATAGTAGCTCCAGAAAGCCTTTCCACTCTGTTTGAGGGCACTCCAAGTATCCGTAAAGATGCACAAAGGTATCATCCAGTATAAACATGGTCATTGTTTCATACAGTTAATTTTAAAGCCGATCATAGTTATTTCTGAGTTTGCATATCGGAATGAGCTCAATCTTTATTTTGGCTCTGCTATAGTCGGTCAAACATCAAATCCAAACTACTAGAGATTGTTAGTATTTTTCTGGTCGGACATCTCTAAAAGACAGACTGCAAAAGCTGCATGAATATTTACAAGTTTCAGTCCAATTCTTGAGGAAAGTTTTTGCTTTTGACAAACATTAATTACTTGGAAAAGTTTACCACTCTTGGAAATTCTATTCCCTAGGCACCATTTTCATTGGGATTGGTCCACAGATTGGAAAATTTGCTCTTAAATGCATTTGAAAGATTACATAAATATGCATAGTTGGTGGTGATATAAGCACGATTCATTTCAGTTATCGTAATCTGAAAACCTCAAAATCTTGAACCAAACACTAGAAAGGAAGATCTTTAGGATGGAAAGCTGCATTGTGGAATTACCTATTTTTGACCTTTGTTTGTAACCTTATCTTCCCGGTTTCATGCTTCCTGTTCTGGAGTGATTTAGTTCAACCAAGGTTGTTTTCCTCTGATGAGTGTTGATGTACTTGGCTGTCGACCAGGTTTATTCAACTTAGAGACGACTATAAGAGTGCAAAACTGGCTTCCAAATTCAGCTCCTTTTGGACTAGCTAGTTGATAACGAAGTGAGGTTGATATATACAGAAGATCCAGCATCACAGTTGGATTCTCATGGTTGGACAGAAATCAAGTCAGTGACTTGTTTGGGAATCAGTTCTGTTCCAAGTATCATTGAGCTGACAAAAGAATCGGGTAGAGCTTCTCTCTTGAACCTGTTTTTGTTAGTCTAATTTCTCTACTTCTCAATCATAGTTTTATGATAGATGCAATAAACATATGTTTTTGATGCTCCATTTGTATGTTAGGCTTGCGATTTTGTCATCTCTTGGCCTCTATATCCTTGTAAATGATAATTCTTAGACTTCACATCAGGGGTGAGATTGCTTTGCTCCATACGATGGATGTATCCTTGAATACATAACTATTACCAGTTGAAAGTAGTGAATTCTTGTATTTTTCTCAATCGAACAATTTCCATCATAGTTTCTCCATATACAATACTCCGCTCATGTATGACCTCTTCGACTGATTTTCAGGATGTTAGTTTCTTGTTTTCATTTTGATGAAAGGATGGAAATTGTTAGCAAGCTTCTAGGCTTGGCAAAAAGCCCGATTTGACAGGCTTTGTGTTGGTTTTGGGCCTATATTCAGGCCTAGGCCTGGACCAGCCCGTTGTCAAGCATTAAAGCTTCAAGTTGTTCCCAACAGCATTCCGTGGTCATGTCCATGGACTGCAAACACCTGAAAAAGGCCACAATAGCAACTCACGATGGAACTTCCACATATAGGGGCTTAAAATTGCCTTGTACTTGCACCGAAACCTCGCAAATTGGCAAGAAGAAAAGGTTTACCTAGTGGTGATTAAGACCTCTGTCACCTCTCAAGTTGTGGTGGGTGGGGCGCCTCCTATTTATGCTAGTGTGGCACATCCCTCCACTATCTACTAGACACCTCTCCCTCCCTCTCTCTCTCTTCTGGATTCCAATATAGCATAAAGAGATTTGATTGACCAAGAACTCTCAGTGGGGTAGTTCATGGGTGGTTATCTTCTTGGATAGACAAGGTATCTATATCTATCAGTAACATCTAGCACCACCTACCCCATGAAAGGAACTTCTTCTAAGATGTTCAAGACCCACATTCTCCACTATATCCTAGCGTAGTGCCTAATTCATTATATCGTCAGCGCACAACCGTATGGAATCTTCCACTAAATTGTAGTTGTAACTTAACTACATGTCTTCTTCTATCTCATTCGTAGTTAGATATGTAGGAATTGACTTTTGGAGGTATATACTTTTAAGAGCCAAAATGTTTGACCAAAACCAGTTTAAGGTTCCCCGTATCTATCAACCAAGTCCATACTCTATTCTCTATAATAGTTGGAAAAGTGCATAAATTGAAAAAGGGCAAAAAGGGATGTGTCGATTCAGAATTTGTAGGTGATGGGTAGTAGTAACGGGTTCTTATCTCTTACCCTTTTTTCAGCTGCTCACATCATCACTACGTCTTCAAACTTCTCTTGCTTGCCCCCTTTTTTTTTTTTTTGGAGTGTGGTTTTACAACACTTGGTTAACAAAAAGAGAAGAAGGGTTCATCAATTGATGGAGTTTGACTTCTTGGTTCATTATCTCGAGTGTAATTAGGTAGGCTATTAATTGCTTATCCCCTCTCTCTTTTTCATAGCTAATGTCAAAAGTCAACTTTAAAGAAAATTCTGCGTTTCCATCTTAAAATTTGCTATAATTTCCAAAAGTTGTATTTTTCCGCGACATTTTATGGATTGGTTCACTCGATCTATTCAATAAATGAGACTTACAAAAATTGAACGATTAAGATAAGACAGAAATAAGGAGAATAGGATTGTTGGGAATAGAAAAACGACATTTCAGTCGTAATTGAAATTATGGATTTTCAATTTATGGGGGGTAAGTACGGGATTTGTAGTAGGCGAAAAAATCACTCATTTGATCGAGTATGTTATTGATCAATTTTTACCTCTTATTTTAATATGTGCTTCCGAACGAGCTTATACATTTATTTATGTATTGATAATGTCATTCACTATATATTGCATGTGTGGAAAGACGAACCTCTTTCACACGTTTGACAGTTGTAATTATTATTATATCGAAATTAAGTATGACTATAGAACTTTGGTCAAATTCTAAGTTTAAAATAATGCATCGAGTTGGTGGGCCCCACGCGGTTTCGGTTCACTTCAATGCCTCGTGCAGCCCACGTCGAGGAAGGAAATATATCACGTAATTCATCACCACCGTCTGATTGGCTTCACGCTACAAATCGTCCCAAGTCATTTAGGATGATTTTGGACCGTCCGATTCGGACCTAGGCTGAATCACGAGGCACGTCATCCGCGCCGTGACTCACTCCCTTTTGTGAGAAGGGGGTGGGCCCAACAAAATCTCCTAGCTGTATAAGTGCCACGTCACCTTATCTCGCGCACCGCTCACGCGTTTTTATCCCTCTCTCTTTGTTTTTTTCCTTTTCTTTTTAAAGTATCCTCAGTTTACTTTATTATATTCTCTCAACTTGTGACAGTTGGTATAAACGACCAGTCGGCGAGTACTTGCGCCTTTACATCGGAGTAAGACAATTTCGATAATCTTATATTACGAGAATTCAAGAGGGCCTTAACGCAGTTGAGTTAATAAATAACTCTTTTAGCTTAAATAAGGTTATAAATTTGAACCGTCTTTATGTATGCAGTCGTTTAAAATTTAGAGTCAGAGCTTTACTTCTCGCAAAGAACCTATCTAGCTCGAGCAAGGATTAGTTTAAGTGTGTATAATTTAAAAGTGTCTTCCCATATTTGGGATCCTTTTAAGACACCTCGTAAACACCCAAAAGAATTAAAGAGGGCCTTTTTTATATTGCTTTGATATATTTTAGAGTTTATAATAATGATAATTAATTCGTTAATTTCACATTTAAGATACGTAAAATATATTTTTGGGAGTTTATAATAACCCATGATAACAATACTTAGTATGAATCTTGCTAATATGCGAAGTTCGGAGAAATTTAAAAATACGCAACTTTATCTTTAATTAGTAGAAAGCTTATTTTCAAATGACCCATAATATCTCGTTATTTGTTCTAAATAATTTATGCTACGAATTCATGTATTTAATAATTTATAATAGACTTTATTATAAAATTAACTCGTGTTAAAAGTACATATTTTAATTTATTTAAATTTATTGTGTAAAAAGATTATTTATAAAATAATTCAATTGATTCTAATAATCATTTAAACTAAACTTATTATTTAATTTAAATTCATAATTTAATAAATATATTTAGATCATAATTTGCAACACCTAAAAGTCAAATCTATAGATTTATTATTTAAATGGGAGCTCTACTTTGATTATTCTTTTACTAAATTTCACTTTTTATCAATGTCATTGAGGATGATAAAGGAACAGGGCACAGCACTATTGGAGCAGCTCCCCTAACATAGGCTCGTGGTTAGACTTTTTCAAGTGTCTATTTTACAAATTGTGGAATGTGTTTGATTAAAGTCAAATCCATCAGCTTTTAAGATTTGAAAGGACTAGTTGACTTTTATGTAGTATATTTCTATGTAAAATATTATTTTTATATTTTGATGAAAATTTACCTATTTTTTTAATTTATATTAGGTTTCCCAACTTAGCTGGACTAATCCTAAGCCCTAAGATCCCACCCCAAGAGTCTTAGAGGATGTAAATCTGAAACTTCAAGATCCCTCAGGTTCTTAGATAGCCTGTACACTTCTGCGCACAAGAAGCTGTCACATACTTGATTGAT
>JANKOD010000009.1:18920467-18932265 GCA_026284645.1 Erythroxylum acuminatum | reverse complement strand
AGTCTGTCTTTTATGTTAATTTTGATAGCAACATTGTATTTGACTATTTTGTTATTCAGTCTAGAGACTTTTGCTTATAATTGTTGCTATTATTGTTATTGCCATATATTTTATTAATATACTGCGCAGATACGTTTAAATGTTTGTGTATATATATGACATTTTGTTGAAGACATTTTGTACCCAGTCTCATTACATCTTAGGTGGATGCTTAGGTCATTTTGTTTGGAATTGCACAAACGGATCACCATTTTGTGTGCATTTCTTTATGACACATTCTGTTTAGATCATCGAGGTATTGGTATCTTGCATATATGCTATTAGTACTCCTATCGAGTCTGATTTCTATACTGTTGATGTACTTGTAACCTCATTTTGGACTTATGATTAAGAGAATGTTGACTCTACTTTGACATCCTATTGTGGCCACATATTGTTATATTAATACGGAGATTTGTTTTTTGTTATTCATTATGTTCGTTATGCTGTCCAAATGGGAGAATGAAAGAATTTTATCATTAATTTTGTGGACTAGCATAATAAATATAATTTTGTACAAACCCCGATTAATTATATGACAAGATAATTAGATCATTTGTTGTATTTAGCCAAAAACGGTGATTACTTTTTTAATTGGGCTTGGTACTTCTCTTAAACGTGTTCATGGGCTTGCTATGATGGGTAGGCTTGACTCATGTATTGTAATGCACAGGAGGCCCTACTGTTAGCCAACCTTAAATACAGTTGCCCCATTGAGAACTGTACAAGTTTCTAATCAGGGTTTAGAATAGCAGTAGTCAATCCTCTGCATCTGTCGCTCCGCTTCACAGAAAACAACAATAGACTCAATTGTTTCTCAGTTTTCAAGTATTTATCTATATAATTCTTGAATCTACCATGTTGTAATAATAAGATTAGTCTAATTGTATTGATTAATTAAAATTAATCTGTAATTTCATATTGATTATTCTGCAATCCGATCCAATGAAGTCCAAAGTAGATGATTCGCAGCACATCAATCCGAATCTACCCTTATCTTATAAGCGCGTGCAAGACACCGCTCTCTCTATCCGATTCAAATTCGCAAGCTTGCATTGCTTTATAATGCTTACGTCTCACGCGCCACCATCTCTTGGTAAGGCATTACTTCAACTTAGCTTACCTCCTCCTCGTACAGTGTCGTTTATTCCGTTGATCAAAATCCTCCGTTTCCGTACTCGCTGGACCTCGTTCCGTCACTTCTCCACTATGTCGGACGTTACTATCTCCACTAAAACTGCAGCCGAAGCCGATTCCTCGCCGGAACACGTCACCGGAGATTGGTACTCGGTGCCGGATCTTCGGCTTCGCGATCATTATTTCAGAGTCCCCCTTGATTATTCCGTCAATCGCGGTAGTTCTCCTAAGATTTCAGTTTTCGCTCGAGAAGTGGTTACCGGTACTGTATCGCAGATTATGTAACATTGAGTTGGGTTCAATATCTATATCCGATTATTTCTATATTATGTTTCTTTACTTTGGTTGTGTTTCTCAAATGGGGTTTGGTTTTGCAGCTGGAAAAGAAGAAGAACAGCTCCCGTATCTACTGTTTCTACAGGGCGGGCCAGGGTTCGAATGCCCCAGGCCAACAGAAGCTAGTGGATGGATACAGAAAGCTTGTGAAGACTTTCGCGTTGTGTTGATGGATCAGGTGTTGTGTTCATCTTGACACTGAGCAATATTTAGTGCTATGTTACTAATGTAACATCACATGTTTGGCCGCTGTTAATGTTGTAATGTAATGTAATTTTCGTTTCAGCGAGGAACAGGGTTGTCCACTCCATTGACACCATCGTCAATGTTGCAATTTGGCTCTCCAACGGAGTTAGCTGACTATTTGAAGTTCTTCAGAGCTAACAATATCGTGAATGATGCAGAGTTCATCCGAGTTCGTCTTGTTCCTGATGCTAAACCCTGGACTATTTTGGGGCAGGTATATATTGAGGTTGCTAGTCCATCGGTTACTGGATATGAGAAATCTGTGATTGACGTTTGTGCAATTCCTATTTAGTTCATGATTCTAGGTGATGTTGAGGGTTATTGACAACTTATTCATTTTGCTGGTGTTAGAGTTTTGGGGGCTTCTGTGCAGTCACCTACTTAAGTTTTGCTCCACATGGACTAAAACAAGTACTCATTACTGGAGGAATCCCTCCAATCACACAGGGGTGTGCTGCAGATACTGTCTATAGGGCAGGTTGTGAACAAGTTTGTCGCCAGAATGAGAAGTATTACAAAAGATTTCCTCAGGATTCTGATACTGTTCGTGAAATTGTCATGCATTTGGTAGAATCTGAAGGAGGTGGGGTACGTTATAAAGCACACCGTTTTCGTTAATTTACTGATATATGAACTGTGTTTATGTATGTTGCTGTGAGTCTATCCTTCAAATTTCTTTTCGTAGGTGCTTCTTCCATCTGGTGGAATTTTGACCCCAAGAGGTTTGCAACTTCTTGGTCTTTCTGCTTTAGGTTCGAGTGCAGGTTTTGAGCGGCTACATTACATGTAAGGCATCGGAAGAAACTAGTTATCTTTGATGGGTTCAAAACATTATGTTTGTCTAGATTAATGATTACATGTCCTACAGGCTTGAGAGGGTGTGGGATCCTGTACTTGTTCCAGGATCAAGAAAGCAAATCAGCTACTATTTTTTGAATGCTGTAAGGGTTCTAGGTTTTGCTTTTGATCACTACCTTTAAGGAACTTTGGAACCAAATTTCAACTTGATCTTATTGTGCAGTTTGAGAATTCATTGAATTTTCATACAAATCCACTCTTTGCTATCCTTCACGAGCCCATATACTGTCAGGTACAATTCATCTCTTTCTTTGCAGTTGACATTCAAATTATTTTCCTGGCAGCTGAAGTAAAGTTTTCTCACTTGATGCTACATGATGATATAGGATGCTATTTTGAGATTGAAACAAGTTATATGTATGTAAAAGTGGATTGTTGACATGTGCATTTTTCTTGTTTCGGCTTTGCTTTTCCAGGGTGCCCCTTCACATTGGTCTGCAGACAGAATTACAGCTGAAAATGAAATTTTTGATGCAATCAAGGCTGCAAAAGAAGGCCGTCCCGTGTTTTTCACAGGAGAGGTGGGAATTAGTTATGTTGTTATGGTTTAAACAAAAAACAACTCAATACACCTGTCTGTTCTTATACTGGTAAATTTTCTTCCATTGGAGTCTTTTCCATCATTTTCTATACTATATGGTGTATTGGGTATCTGCTTTTGCAGATGATGTTCCCGTGGATGTTTGACGAAATTCATGCCTTGAGACAATTTAAAGACGCTGCTCAAATATTGGCTGAGAAGAAGAATTGGCCTCCTCTCTATCACATTCCTGCGCTTAATGAAAACAAGGTTTCCTGCTATTTTCTTTCCACCTATCTTTGCAAATACTAATTGCTCATCTTTTGCAACTTTGAAATGGCTTGAAATGATCTGAAATAGATTTGCAGAATGGCTTCTTTTGGATGCCTTTCATCAGGGTTATTTCAATCGAATCTTATTGTTCAATTGTAACAGGTACCTGTAGCAGCAGCCCTTTATTATGAAGACATGTATGTTAACTTCAAGCTGGCAATGGAGACAGCTTCTCAAATAGCAGGCATTAGGTTATGGATAACCAATGAATTTATGCATTCTGGTCTGCGAGATAAAGGAGCACAGGTTCTTGATCATTTGCTAGGAATGTTAAATGGAAAGAAGCCCCTGTTCTAATATCATTGCATTTCCTAAAGACTACTTATCTTGGACTTGAATTGAACACCAACCTCCTTTTCCTTTTGCTTCTCAATCTCATTTCGAATCGATAATAATTTGCTCGTATCGGTGGACTAAAGCTCTCTCCTTTTGTGGCAAACTACTGTGAATTTGCTCAAAGATCATCATAAAGGTGAACTTTTCTTTATAAAGGCGAATTTCCCTTTTCTTGTCCTTTCATTTTTTATGTCACAGGTTTTGTTGCTTTGGCTCTAAAGAGTAACTTGCATGATTTTCATCTTCCTTGATACACTTTTGCCTCTTGAATGAAGCACTCTCAACTGAAAGAAAAGTAGCAATTACTATGTCAAAGGCAGAAGTCATCAGCAGGTGAACTAACCATGAGGATGAAGCTTTTAATGGATCCTGTTTCACTCAGATGTTCAAAGCACGCAGCAAAAGGAGAGAGCAGTGATCTTGTGTTAGAAACGTGGTCCAGCTCCTAAAATATTGCTTCTATATATAACTTAATTTCGCATCAAAATATG
Organism: Erythroxylum acuminatum; assembly: GCA_026284645.1. Classification (NCBI taxonomy): domain Eukaryota; kingdom Viridiplantae; phylum Streptophyta; class Magnoliopsida; order Malpighiales; family Erythroxylaceae; genus Erythroxylum; species Erythroxylum acuminatum. Next base: position 18,927,969 of record JANKOD010000009.1, on the reverse strand, counting down.
CAGTTAAAGTTTTTATATATCAGTCAGAAACTTGATCTGATTTTGGTATGTGCAACAATATTTATTATGAACAAGATTGAGATTGGTTGGTGAACGGTATCATCTCCATATATTTAACTTCAAATTGCAAGTATTGAGCATACATGCGTTGAACCTTCCAAAAAGCTTACAAGAAACATAAGAATAAACAAATAACATATGTTCTTCCTTCGTTCTGCATAAATTCTTTTGATGTATGCATTTAGATGTTGAGTATTGAGTAAATCGTCAAGTACACTTAATAATTCGCAAGTTACGTTTAAGTGATAGGTCCGATTCAAGAATTTTTGTAGGCTTATGTTCCCTTCAGTTGGATTGGAAGGGAAGAGCATGAAGCTTTGATGTATATGAAATGGAACATAGATGATAACGAGATGCAAATGTCGGGCAAGTCTTTCCTGTTTCTGCACAAGGGCAGTTGAACAGAAGTAGGTGAGATGTAGTTGGCTTTAGCCTTGGGCACAAGCTACAGAGCTAGATACGATACGAACCAAATTTAAGACACACACACGACAGAGTTTTATAATAAACATAAAACCCTTTTCGTAACTCTCTATATAGGGTCTGTCCAACCTCTTTTCATCTTCCGATATCACCTTTTACATGAGTATTTTCTCAGGACATTCCACACTTCCCTGTCCCATTATTCTCATTGGAGCCCACCATGGAAGGACACTACGTCGCACCACCACCGCCGTTAACGCCGCCTCCGCAGGATCCTCTTCTGATGTTTGCACCGTCACATATTCCATCCACCTCGTTGCATCCACCAGGAGTTGATCATCAGCCTCAGGTCATGTCAGATATTGACTGGGTCAGCGTTCTCTCCGGTCAAGCTGCGAGTACTAGGCCTGTGATGGATAGGGCTCTTGTTATGAATCCAAACGATAAAGTAACAACTGAGGAAGACATCGTGAAGGGTCACAGGGACTCCACGAAAAAAGCGAGTAAAACCAAGAAAGCGACTCGACCTAGGTTTGCTTTCCAAACAAGAAGTGCAGACGATATACTTGACGATGGTTACAGGTGGAGAAAGTACGGGCAAAAAGCTGTGAAGAACAGTAAATATCCTCGGTATGTATTCTTTTCTTACATTAACTGGATAGATTTTCGATCTCTACAACGTTGCATGGCATGGCGTGTCTAAGCTCGTTCTAGTTCGGTAGATTACCTACTAAGCTGGAACTCTTTCAGATCACCATTTTCATCAACTCATATTCTTGGGAATCTTCATTTTTTGTTATCTTTTCCTGAACATTGTAATTAGTATTAACTAAATTATTCATATACACTAATAATCAATGCCAAAAAAGACTCATAACTGTAAAAATATTTTGATTTAATTTTTAAATTTTTTGTTTGATTTATTTTAATAGTTCTTGTCGTTAAAAACTAATCAGTACATTAATTAATCAGTCGATTTTTATAAATTAATAAGTTTTTATATACCAAAATAATTCAATTAATTTTTATTTAATAATCATTTTTCAATTAAGTTTCAAAATTTTTTGATGATCTTTTTTAATTATATTTTAAATTCTTTAATTTTATTTAATCTTTAGTCAGTTTTATATCATTCGTTAAATTTCTTATCTTACCGGTTTAACTTTCGGCCCTGTTTTTAAAATATTTCTAATAATATAAATTATAACTACTAAAATGGTAATCATATATAATTAAGTAAAATAATAGGGAGCTTTCTCTAAAAATTAACAAACATAGACTTTTAAAAACTTTACTCTTTTGAGACAAAACTCATAGACTAAAATTACTAAAATAATATCTTATAATAATATTATATTGTGTTAACAATAAATAATATAATCATATATTAAATTAATAGATTCTCTTTCGTATTTTTAATATTATAAGATCTTATTTTTAAACATAGGTCGAAATCATAACAGAAATTAGCATTTTTACTCAATTATATTTAAGACATATATATTATTTATGATATACATCTTACTTTATAATTAGATTAATATCATCATTATGTGTAAACTCTAATGCTACTTTAGAACAATTAAACCTTGATGGTGTACGACCATTCTCATTAACCTTTTGATTGCTTGATATGCTTCTTATGACTTTGTCTAATTAAGGTTATATTGTAATTCATGTTTATCTAAAATCATGTTCTTAATCTTAAAATAAATTAAAAAATTCCAATTATGTAGTTTGGATAGTAGAAAATTCAAAGTCAAAGTCAAAGAAATTTTAGAGTCTGAAAAAAGTTATAATGTACGCAACATTTCTTTCGTATTTTTACAAAGAGGTCGTTATCATGACTTTAACTTGTAAGCATAAGATAAAAAAGGAGAGCAACTTTATCAACTATTCCGAGACTTACCTTCTTTAAATTTGGATGTTAGAAAGTTACCCCGAATCTTTAAATTTGTTTAATAACCTTAAATAAAATATAAGGATTACTAAATTTGTAGTAGAAACTAATGGATTATTTTGATTGGATAAAAATAAAAAAAAATTGATAAAGAGTATTTTTCAAATAGGAGTTATTATCGATGCACATATCATACATGCAACGTGAAGAAACAAGTCCAGAGGCTATCAAAGGACACGAGCATTGTGGTGACGACTTACGAAGGCGTTCATAACCATCCCTGTGAGAGACTGATGGAGACTCTAAGTCCTCTTTTGAAGCAAATGCAGTTCCTTACTAGGTTCTGAAACTCACAAACTTATGTACTGTGTGTTGCTAAGGCTCAAGAACTCTTCAAACAGAAGCTCCCGTGTTCTTGGAATCTCATATTAAACTTACATATGTACTTTCTGTACTTCAATTTATGTATATGTATTGTCATTGTCGACTATGTCGGACCAAAGTTTTCTGTTTTTGGCAAGTTTGATGAACTATTCCGCGTTCTTCCCGAATCTTAAGATTGTTCTTTTTCTATTTATTCATTCTTTTTCATAATTAAAAAATTTAATAACTTTTTTTAATTACTAAATAAATTTTATAAAAATACACTAAAAATAATCCAAATAATCATTGGAATTAAGGATAAATCGAATTGAGTTCAATTTGATCCAATTCAAGTCAATCCGTAATCCAATTCAAGTCAATAGATAAAAGTCTCAATTGATTAAAGCGAGCCAAAATTTGAGAGGAATAACTTAATTTGAACTAATTAAACTAGTTTTGTATCAAATGCTAAAATAATAATAAACATGATTTCAAATTTTGATCAGAATTTAAGTCATTTGACTATTCAAATCATATTTAAATCGAACGATTTGAGCTTGTTATTATATCGATCTATTGTCATTCTAGTTGAGGTTTCTAATTTGTTATATCTTTAATTTTTTTTAAAAATTAACTCTTACTATTTGAAAATAATCCGAATAATCATTAAAATTAAAGATAAATTGATTTGAGTTCAATTCGATTCAATTCAATTCAATCGATTAAAGTCTGAATTGATTGGACTTAAAGCGAGTTAAAATTTGATAAATCAATCAAATATTAAAATAATGATGGACTTAAAGAGAGTTAAAATAATGATAATCATTATTTTATCAAATATAAATAAAATAAATCAAATTTCTAATTTTAGAATATTTTAAGACTTAGAAGACTCGAGCTTAAGACCAATCGGCCCTTGAAGAATCCACTTACTGTTTTTATATGGGCTTGGGTTTAGGTTTTCTCTTCCCTAACGGATAGGAATCTTTAGGACACTATAGACTCTCCTACATCTTAAATCGATGGTTATGGAAATTCTTTTGTTCTTCTACGAAGCTTTCAGATCCAATTAAGACCAATTCTTAGAAGGGACAAGCAAACAACACTTGGCCTAAAAAGGGGTTAGTGTCCGAAATTACATGAAATTACAACAGCAATCGATCTCTACAGGAGGAACTGCAGACTGTTTATATATCCATTTCCAGAGGCCACATTTTGCCTTTGGAAGCTGAATACTTTGTCACTTGCTAAGATTGCTCCTTTTAGTTTATCTGCGTTGTGCTTCTGAAGCTCCTCATCATTGTCTTTCATGGAGGTTGGTTCTTCTATTCAATTTCTTTTTATTAAATAAATGTTTTTAAAATTAAGATATAGTGTTCATAAAACTCACTTGAACTCCACGTATCTTCTCGGAACCTTCATTAATTACTCCTCGATCGTCAGCATTCACATCAGGACAGTGACACCAAACCTATCTGAAATCTGAACCTAATCCGTAGTCAAAAGATGAAAGAAACAAAAACAGTACACATATCTTTACACGAGGTGCCTCACGAGTTAGACGCGTATCTAGTATCGTGGCAAGTTTGTCACCTTCCAAAGCATTTGGACATTTTTACGTCAATGTCCTTGCTTTTCCTTTATAACACCTCACTTGGCAGCAACCCTTTTGAGTTTTAGTTGTGTCTTCTGCTTATAATTCGTAAGCACGATGTCTCAGTTGTTGGACAAGGCCAAAGAGTTCGTAGCAGATAAGGTGGCCAACGTAAAGAAGCCTGAGGCCAGCCTGACAGACATGGATCTGAAAAGTGTTCACAGAGACAATATCGAATACGGTGCTAAGGTCTCCGTCAATAACCCTTACGGTACTTCAATCCCAATTTGCGAGATCTCCTATACCTTCAAGAGTGCTGACAGGTTTGTTCACTTTCTTTGCTGCTAATGTGGAATTAAGCAAATATGTGTCTTGTCCAAGTCCCTTTTATGAATTTTGGAGTGTACGGTTGGTGATTTGTCCGTGTGGAACAGAGTAATTGCTTCAGGAACCATACCGGATCCAGGGTCGTTGAAGGGTAATGACACAACAATGCTGGATGTGCCAGTGAAAGTGCCACACAGTATACTGGTGAGTTTGGTTCGTGACATTGGAGCAGATTGGGACATAGACTACGAACTCGTGCTGGGACTTACTATTGACCTTCCTGTCATTGGTAACTTCACAATCCCTCTCTCAAGGAAGGGAGAGATCAAGCTTCCCACACTTTCTGATTTGATCTAATCATCAAGTTCCTTTGTTTTGTTTTTTTTTTCAATTTTCTGGATTTTTGGTGCATTTGCTTTTGATTATGAACTATTCTCTATTAATCCATAGCTCCCCAATTTCTTTGGTAATTTTGCTTCAAAATGCTCAGCTAATTGAAAAGCTATTAAGCAAAGTCATGATTTAACAAGCTGTAATTACGATAACAATATAGTTGTATACAAATATAATTGTGACAATAATTATCATAAATTAAGATAAATCGAAATTATAATTACGAGGTATAGACTTAACTGAAATTTAAGGATTGAATTTGAGTTGCATATTTAAAATTAATTTTATTTTAATAAATGACTTGGTAGATAGTAATAATTAAATTATTAGAACGAATTAATGTAATAAATCGAGTTGAGTACGATAGAGTCTGAGGAGGTTTAATAATACGTAGTCTTATCTTTTATATAGTAGAGGGGTTGTTTCTCGTAAACTCACATGTAAATAAGACAATATAAGGGTGATGTAAGTTACAGAGAAAATAGGTAAAATTAGTACAGTAAATTATTAAGAAAATAAAATTACAATAAAACATCAATAAATAGGCATAATAATAAGATAACAAAATATATAGATATATATAAAATAATGAAAATAAGACTAATAATAATAATACGAAAAATGAACTTAAATTTTTAAAAAGATGTTAAGTATGATCTTAAATTTTTAAAAAGATTTATTTTTAAATTGATTTATACTTTAATTAATTTCTACCTAATGCAGAGCAAATTAAAATAAGAATGAAGATAGCTTTTACAATTTGAACGTTTAGCTTATAATAAATTTGGGGATACTGTTTTTAATTTAAAATTTAATTAAAAAGTGATTTTTAAATAAAAATTAACTAATTATTTTTAGTTTATAAAAATTAATTATCAATTAATTTATAAAAATTATCTAATAAATAAATAAATAAAATTTTAATAATAACAATTATTAAAGTAAATTTAACCGAAAAGTTAATAAATTTAAAATTTTTGGGGTTAAATAATCCAAACCAGCTTGACTTTTTAATGATTAGCTTCCAATACTCACGTTGAAACCTCAATAATTTAAGTTTTAGCATAAATTAACTATAATTGCCTTATCGAAACATCTTTATCTCTTTGAATTGTTATGTTTTGACACTAAGATTGGGCCCTCCTCAACTAAACACGAAGACAAATTCAAGAAAAAGAAGATTCCCATAATAAGATCACATTATGCCAAGCCTTTCTATTGGATTAACTTTGGGATCCTCTTGTCTGTCGTAGACATGAACTTGGGGTTGCACTTGTGAATCTTCAGGTTCTAATTTGCAGAGCCCTAATATGGAAAGCTCTTTTGCTAGATTTTGATTTATATCAATTAATGACAAAATTATAACTAGATTTCCAGTTCTGTTATGTGTTTTGAGAAATGAAAAATATATATAATTAATTTATTGATAAATTGTAAATTATAATTTTGTTGAATTTTGTCATTTGGAAACAGTCTTTCTACTAATTAATAGTAAGGGATTGTATATTGGACCTTTTCAAATTTCACATTTAGCGAGATTTTTGCAATATCATTATTGTTTGTTTATTTTTTGAATTTTACAATATTAAATATAAATATTTATTTAATCATTAGCTTGTTGATGTATAATTAAAGATGACAATGGACCGAGGCAAAAATGAATTCTATTTTTATTCTTCACATGAATGAGTCCTAAGTCGGTGCCCTTTTTTGTAGCGGAGCCTGGGTGGTGCGTTAGCAAAAATTAACAGTATGAATTAATGGTAAGATATATTTATTATTAATTTATAATTAAATAAAAAATCGCATTTGAAATATAGTAAAAACCAAGGTTTTAAAAATCGGACCAGACAGTCCGGTCCGATCGAAAAAAGTTTGAACCGGTCAGTAGTTTGGTTCGGTTTCACCTAATAACCTCTCTGCATAAAAACTAGCCGGTTCAATCTTTTTTCGATCGGACCGAACAGTCCGATCCGGTCCGATCTGATTTTTTAAACCTTACAAAATCTCCTTCTTTTTTTATCAAAAGTTTCCCATTTATAGAATTGTTGCGAGAACCTGTTCACTTAATTAATAAGCCAAATTTAACAAAATTATTGGTTTATAATATTATTTTTTTTTATGCTTTGTCTTTCTAAATAAGGGAGGAAGAAGAGAACTGCACTATGATCACACTCAAAACTAAATGGCGCCATCATTTATTACAATATAAGTTCCTATAAGCATAATATAATTTTCTTACATTAAAATCATAATTTTGCTAGAAACGTTATATAAATCGTATTTCTACCAACGAAATGCTCCAGTCACGTACTTCTTTTCAACATCCCCTATTTTATTTGAGTTGAAAATAATTATCTCTCTTACTTCTGATTACACGCAACACCTCCACCAATACTCATTTTGCAATACATTGATGAAACTTACAAACATAAACATATT
>JANKOD010000009.1:18872594-18890617 GCA_026284645.1 Erythroxylum acuminatum | reverse complement strand
AAATGAGAACATGCACAATTGCCACTCCATTGCATTAAATAAAGACACAGAAACATCCAAGAGTAGGAATAAACTTATGTCTAAATAATGCGAACCTGTCCACTATGTAATTGGAGTCCATGGACATTCTATTAAGTCTTGTCATGCTCTGCTCAAGAGCTCGACGGAGTTTTGAATTGTCTTCCTCTCGCTTATTTACTCTGTTTCTTGAATCTGCAAGCGTCCTTTCAGTTTACGCAAGCGAATAGGTAGAACATATTGACCTTGCCAAGTGAAAGATGATTTTTCTCAAGTTGATAAGAGAAAATCCACCAAATTAGTGTCATAAATTATAAATGCATGTTGAATCATAAATTGAAAACAGTAGGAAAAGCTCATACTATCAAAAGCACTGAAAGTTTAGCTGATTCTTCTCTTGCCAAAGACAATTGTCGTTCCAAATGTTCCTAAGCATATAATAGTAATATTAGTATAAGAAACAAACCGAAATAGCGAGATATTCAACGGTTAACTGTAAAAGTAACAAAATTTACCTTAGCTTCAATTTTGGCAAAATACTGACCAAGTGAAGTTTGAAGGTTTATAAGTTCAGTATCTTTGATTCTATTATGCTCATATAATTTGCAAGCTTTCTGTTCAAATCTTCAATAATTTCCTTTGATTTCAGGATCTCACTATTGTTGCTCATCTTGACTTGCAATTGCTTGCTTCAAAGCTTTCTCCAAGTTCAATAGTTGAGCCTTTAGATATTCATTATTCTGAAAAAGTTCTTCAATAATTTCACTGTCCTCATCCATCTTTTCTGATTCTTCAGATTCCTAGGCAAATACAATTACAACATAAAAATCCTACATATTAAGACGCATTCATAAACAACTGGATTCCACAAACATGAGTTATTTGTCACGAATTGATATTGAATAGATGAAATTGGAGTTTGAGGGATGACTACCTTTTCTAACAAGTGCTGCTTAAGACGAGCCAATTCTTGTCGTGTCTTGTGCCTTTCACGACAAGTTTCTTTCAAATCTTTCTCCAATTTCTTCAATGATATCTCCAATTCTTCCTTTATATGAGCATTTTCAGATGAATTTACCTTTCGAAAAGAAACATATAAAGGTCAAAAATCAATGTGATGAACATGTAAGAGGTTCTTCTGCACATATTATTAGAGGGAAATATTACCCCATCCTGAGAGGTCTTGTCAGTTAAAGACTTTCTGCTCACTTCCAAAGCAATCTCAAGTTCATTCTTTGCCATCTAAATAATAAGGATATACATCAAAAACCCATTGTGCATGGAATAGTATAACATATCAGTATGGAAGGGCCAATGAAGAAAGAAAGTTTAAGGAGGTTGATATCAATAACCTTAAGATCAGCATTTTCTTTCTCCAAAGTAGCTATTACTTTCTTTAAACTCTTTAGAGTGTCATCAGAATCCTTATCTTTCCCTCTTTGCAGCTCTAACTCCAGGTTTCTTATCTCTGATATTTTAGCACTCAAATCACCACGTAGGTTGTCGATATCTATAGAAGTCTGCCAATCAGAAAAATGACGCAAATGTTTCAGGTTCCAAAATCAGGAAGAGTTAAGAAAATATCTGCAAAATTCTTACATTAAGCTTATAACATCAATCTATAGATTACTATTCTGATGGGTAAAAATAAATCTGCAAAAAAAATAAGCACCTACACATGGTATTTGATACAAAGGTTTATATATCCAGACTTGATGAAGAAGAAGGGTGGAAACCAAAAAGTAGCAATTCATAGCTAAAATATATGATTTTAAGTCCCAATACATCCCATATAAATTCCAAACTCACTTTGTTCTCTTCCATCTTCAGCTTCCGAAGCTCCTCTAGTAAAGATTCATTAACCTTGTGCTTCTCTAAAATTAAACAGCCAATAAAAAGGGTAGAGAACAATAAAATTATCAGAAACAAAACAAGATTGAAAACAAAAAAATATAGGCATAATTATATTACTTAAGCAAAGAAACATACCTTGTAATTTTAGTTGAGTATCTTCAAATTTATCTTGTTCCTTTTGAAGTTCCATCCTAAGCTGCTTTAGTTGTTGTTCATGATTGGCTTGCATTGCTGCCATGGACCTATTTTTCTCCTCAAGCAAGTCTGCAAGCTCCTAAAGGCATTCAGATATAATTTGTCAAGTTCATTCAGAATACAGAATGAAGCACAAGCATCCCAAAGCAGTCCAGATTATGTTATTTCTATTTAGGTTGGTTTAAGGTTTGTTCATGCCATTTTCCTATTTGATGCAGTCCTAGCCCCAGATGCATTTTCAACCTCAAGTTAGGAATTGTCTAAATAGGATTCTTATAGAAAATCTTTTTATAAATAAGTTGATATGGCAATTTTAATAGCACTGTTATTTCTGCAATTTTAATTCAAGATCGTTTCTGTTACAAGCCTAATTTCCTCTCAATTGTTCCAACCACAATCAACCCTGTTCTAGACCTAAGCTGAAATCTAGCTGTGCACTATTTTCCTTCCATCATAACGAAAAACGAAATAAATAGCACCAAGAATTAAGAAGCTAAGAAATTCGATTCTCCTACTTGCTACCTCCCTCTCGTACTGGAAGGTATCCTTATTGTATAACAGAATTGCGTACAACTTGCCATTACCTTTTCCTTTGTAGCTTCCAAATGAGAAGTATGGGCTACCCCATTCATTATTCCATTCTGTGTTTGACCTCCAGCAAAACGGTTTTTGGCAAGAGCTGAAGGTGATTTCTGTTGTCTTTTAGGTGACTGATCGCCACTTCCCTGCAAAAACCCCATACTGTTTCCTTATTCATGATTCTTTTTCTATGTCCATGTCGAGAAGCAAAGATTAAAGCATCTCAATATTTTCTTTGCAAAATGCAGAACCAGTCAGTTACTCTCATTGTCGTTATTCATTTTCAGATAACCATATGAAGTTTAATAACCAAAAAAAAAAGAGAACAAACATGAAAGCGTTGTTTGTAGGCACAACTAAGGTCCCACTAAAACAAATGACAACGTTTCATAGTTGGAGGGTAAAATAGAATTACACAATTTTTAGCATCATATAATGAAAACCACGTATCTGCCATGAATATGTGTCAAGAACTCAAGATAAAGATTCAAAGAGTAACTTTAAAAAAAAAATTTCAAAGAGTACCTTGAGCATATTGGCCGCATGTGCTGATGCTCTTGTATTATCAATTCTTGACAAATTTAAGGCCTCCTTTGTTGCGGTCAAATTTTGCTTCAAGGAGCCATTTTCTTGGTTCAGCCTGCAAATTTGATCCTACAAAATGCAGTTTTTGAACAAGAAACTTAGGGTCTCAAAGAGTCATGAACCATATATCAAGATTCTGCAGTACAGTTTCATCATGATTTTAAATATTAACATGAAGCACAAAAAGATGTACGCACTCATGTCTGAGACACTGAATCAAAGCATCAAATGAACAGTCATCAGATTACCTCTTTCTCTTTTAATAATGCTGAATAGTTAACTGCCAGCGCTTTTATTTCTGCCTCAGATTCCTGAAGTCTTCTTATTTCCGTTTTGTAGTGATCAATCTGAAGAAAGTTCAAACGAAAGAAATTAAACTGGATTAACTATGTGGATTTGGTCCAGACAACAATAATTCACCTAAGCACGAGAAAGCTAGAGACTCCACAATTCAGGAACAAGTACAAGCAAGCAACTAGAAACTAATTATTTTAAATGGACTCCGAAACGACAATATTAGCTTGTGCTACTTCCAATGTAGTCTATCGTATGAAGTGAATAATCTCAATCATCTCACATTTGCAAGAACAATGAGACTTATAGTCTGAGGTCATTATTATGACTTGAGGCTAGCACTAAGACAATGTCTTATACTCTTATACCTACCCCCTTTCCAAACATTAAAAGCTCAATTACAATGTACTCCTTACAATAGCAAACAATCATGATGATATTCGCAAACAAATGATAGAATAATCGGGTTTTTGCAGTAATAATAACCTAAATCGTCAGTTTGAAGAAATCAAAGTATCTAAAAAGTAGGAATAATTGCGCATTTACAGATTTTATCAAGTTCTGAAGAATATAACTCGAAGAGGAAAAGAATCATTCTATATCATCAACTCCTAGCCAGAAGAAAAACTAGATAAACAAAAACTGAAGATACGAACCACACCTCTGAATTATAAGAAGAGTCAATCCCATCGGTTACAAAAGTAGAGCGAGAATTTGACTTCGAATGCGCGAAATGATGAGAATTCCTCCGATCATAGACCGAAGAACGGTCGCCGTTGGTAGAGCCGTAGATCTTAAGCTCCTCTTCGTCGTCGTCGTCGCCGTCGTGAACGTCGAGTACGATCTTGCTTAGGTTTTGCTTCAAATTCTCGATCGAGCTCAACATCACTCAAGATTGAGAATCAAACAAGAGTCGGAAGCCTCTAATTCGTCGGTTTAAAATTCTGAATTAAATCGGAGGGAAAATCAAGTCGGTGAATTAGAATTGGGGAGGGAAGTAGTGTCCGAGTTTGTTTGGCAGATCTGAGATGTGGCGATAAAACGTTAATTTTATTTCGTTTTTTTTTTTTTAAATTCGTAAGAGTACAAACTACAAAGTAATTTTTATTTATATAGTTTCGGTTTGGTGCGTTAGGACTTAACAGCTTGTTAAAGAAGTTCTAAAACAGTTTTGGAAGCTGATTACATGCTAATGCTATGCGACTAGCCGACGCGTCGGTTTTGGAGTAAATATGTCGCATTGGGCCAATTGGGCCAGTACCTCTTGAAATTAAGAGCCCAATATGCTCTGCAACCACATGTTTGCTATTTATTTTTTAATTTTCTGTTTCCAAATTTGGTAAAAAAATATTTATTTAAAATTTTGTTTTTATTCCTAGTTTTGGTTTTTCCAATTTTCAAAATTTATGAAAATCTTTATTTTTTATAATCTGATTTATTATCAACTAAATATATATTATTTAATTATTTAATATATTAATTATAAATAAGAATTATAAATAATTTAATTTAATAATTAATAAATTATGTATAATTTATTTTACTTAATAATTTAATTTAATTTTAAATTATTGAAATATCTTCAAGATATATACATTTCAAATAAAAATTTTAGTTTAATAACTAAAATATATCTAAAATAAAATTTAATTTTAAAATTATTTATTTTAATAAAATAAAATAATTTTTATTGATAATTTATTAATAAATATTGACTAAAATAAAATTTAATTAATTAAAAATAATTTATTTTTAATTTATATGTAATACGTACTTATCATCTGTAATAAAATATTAACATTAACAACCAAACAATTTTTGTTTTTATTTAAAATTGATTCAAAATTTATTAATAATTATTTAATGCAAAATTTATTTAAAATTGATTCAAAATTTTCAAGACAACTTTTTCGACGAATATAGGAGTTCCGGAGGTAATTGGCAACGGTTTCTTAACCGTCGGTAATTTTTTGTCGGTAATTCGTTGATTTCTTGTAGTGTTATGTCATTAACTCTTTAAATTGTTTATTTAATTTTCATGTTTACAAATTTTTGTGCCATGTGTACTTAAAATGATGTAATTACAAGTTCCCTCTCGTGATCAAAAGTATCCAACTTATCCAAGCTATAGACAAAAAGAGGAAGACTTCCAAGTTCTGCCCATGTTTTTGTGACTTACATGTTAAGTTGTCACAAGACAGCTTTCAAGTGGGGCAATGCGCTTAAGGACATTATTGTTTGGAACCTAAGAAATTAGCGTATTTATCCGATGCCTGATGTTCCGTTTGTAATAAGACAATCATAATATAAGCGGAAGGCAGTCAGGTGACACCAGGGAAGCACTAGTCCCTCAATTTGGTTGTACTAGAGAGAACAAGATTCTTTTGCAATCAATTATTTGAAACCAGACGGTCTCTTCTCCTGTTGAGACACTTGTTGAAACCAAAGTTATTTAGTTCTGCTGTTATCAAGTTCTCCAATGTCCTTTTTTTTCATATCGGTTTAAGATTTGCTTGGCTAATGATAATAAGAATTATAATAAATATAATTAAGCGTTAATGATAATAACGAAAATCAAAATTCAGGTTTGATGCTCGATCAAGAGAGGAATGCAAATAAGCGTGAACTTCAGATCACTCCCTTTTGTTATATTTGTTCTAAATTCTAATGCTCAATTGTTCAGTCTTTCAGGGAATGAAAAGGATCCCAGACTCGTGATGTTGGAGGTACATATTAGCTAGTGGTGTAATGATAGCGGAGCTTCTGTTGTATGAAACAATTGGCTTTGTCATCTTGTAGGATGTGTCTAATCTTGATGGATTGAACTATTAACTTTAACTGTCTGTTTGGTTAGCGTCTTCAACATGCAGAGAAGGGACGAGACAGAATAGGACAGGACGAAACAGAACAAGAATTGGAGACGGTGAGATGTTTGGTTGCGGTGGACAGAACATAGATAATTATCTTCGTCCGGAGTACAAAAATGTGTTTAGTTGTCAGGGACAAAATAGGGAGACTGGTCTGGAGACGAAGACATATAAGGATGTCCTTCGGCTTAGGGACCCTTCTGTCCACTTAATTCGTAGCTAGAGGGGGAGCAAAAGGTTCACTTGTGGTGCTTGTTCGCTATGATATGAGTTTGAATAGGAAAATTGAAAAGGGAATAGATGTGAATGAGATGGTGTTTGTAGCTTCTTGTTATTTCGTGCTTCTTCTAGTTCTCATGTGACCAAAACAGCATGACCGCTCTCTCAATAATGAACATACGTCTCTTTAACTTGCAATATTGGCAACTCGTGCCTTTTACTGGTGGCTAAGTAATATGGAGAGTTCCTCAAAGGGTGTTTACCACTCGAAGTTTTGGGTTTAATTCTATTCAACTTTTCAAGGGCTAGAAATTTGAATTCACTTTGTCATAGAGTTTGTTATCAATTATTTGAGATGGACTCACCATTTTTAAGGCTATGTTTAGTTGATGATTTATTAATAAAATGGAATGAAATGTAATATTATTCCATCGTTTGAGAGGAAAGTTCATAATAGAATAGAATAGAATGATACGGAAGAGGATGGTTTCGTATTACATCTCATTCCATCTTAAACAGTAAAAATGAAAAAAAAAACCTCCGATTTGAGTGGTTTAAGATGGAATGTAAAATGATAAACAATTTTATACTATATTCATTATAAATCCTTCATCCTAACAACATTATACTATATTACATTATGAACCCTTCCATCATTTCCAAACAACATTTTTCTAATATTACATCCATTTACATTTCATTCCATTATAGACCATTTCATTCTATTCTATTTCATTCTATTCTATTAACAATCTTACGTCCAATCAAATATAGCCTAAGTTGATACTCTTACGTATATTAGAGGACTTACCCGCTCAATCAAAAGTAACGACTAGGGTTTTCTTTTAAGAATGACAATAGGTTAGATCGAGTTTTTACTTCCTAAGATCGATCTCACCTTAAAATATTTTTTTCAAACTCAAATCTAATTTTAAAATTTGATCGATGCAAAGTTTACGATATGAATTAAAATTTGATCAAACTTAGGCAATTTAAAACTCAATCAAACCTTAGTCAAATTTAATTATTTTTTTAATTTAAAATTTAAAAATGACATCATATTTAAATTAGAATTGAGTTCATTTTAAATTTCTAATAATTTAAAAATTAAAATCAAATTTGTTAATCAATTTAATTAACAATTCAAATAAAATTGGACTTTTATTCAAGTTTAAAATAAAAAATTTTGAGATTTGGAGTTAGGAATTAAGAACATGGGTCCGGCCTGCTCGAACATTAGTTACGATTACTGATAAAAAAGATTCCTTTACAACTCTCCCTTGTCCTCTTGTCTATGTATACTTATCAGGTTCTTGTTATTACATGCAGACAATATAGAATCAACGCAGTGTATTTTTCATTATCTATATGTTCACACTTCAATGTTGAAATTTTCTATTCCCAACAAGATCTAGAAGACAAGTATGAAATCATTTCAGATTCCCATGTATAAATTTTTCGCTATGGTTTAAATATTCAACTCTCCATTGCTCATAGCAAATTCAAGAACATAATTAGACCAAGGCTAACTAGAGGACAGAAAGGTGGTAAAGAAACAAACTGTTACTTGATCCTTCTTCCATCAGCTTTCTTTCAGTGTTCATCTATTATCTGGTGAAATTATGAGTAGAAATGATTCAGATCCTTTGAAGAATATCTCAGAATGGTAAAAGAGAGATTGAGAAACGGAAATGGTAACATATGATATCAGACCTATTGATTTCTTGCAATGAAGAATTGCTTCGTAAATTGAGGATTCGAACTCGAGC
This sequence comes from Erythroxylum acuminatum, assembly GCA_026284645.1. Taxonomy (NCBI): domain Eukaryota; kingdom Viridiplantae; phylum Streptophyta; class Magnoliopsida; order Malpighiales; family Erythroxylaceae; genus Erythroxylum; species Erythroxylum acuminatum. The sequence continues at coordinate 18,882,237 of JANKOD010000009.1, read as the reverse complement.
TCAGACCAACTATCTGCTGAATGGCATGTTGGTGAATTGCTCCAACTCTCAACTTCCCATGCTCTTCTGTCTATATCATCAACTTTTATACTTTTTCTTGCTCCCCCAACTCCAAGACAGAAAAGTCTCAGATGTCCAATCCACTTCTTCAGGATTCGTTCTGATCGTTTTTTCCATCTTCCAAGAACTTCACATTGAGCATCAGCGACGGGCACGACAGGGCTGTCAGAAAAGGAAGAAGGTGATGGTCTCGTGGAACTGGAAGGCCCTAAGTTCACGGAACTGGAACTGGACCGGTGTAAGGAATTTGGTCTGATGAGACCGTGAGAAAAAAGCTGGTCAGCATGAACAATGGCAGTAGAGGATTTGGTAAATGGAACATCAAATTTGAAGTTTTGGCTGTCTCCTGAAGATCTCTGAAAGGAAGCTGTAGATGGATCACCAAGGTTTTCTAACGAAGAATTGTTTCCTGTTAGCCAACTGTTTGAGAAACTTTCAATAGCCAGAGGCTCTGATGGAGACTCCATGAGCTATAGCTACTCTTTCAGGATATTTGGTAATCCAGAGGTCAGGATTGTTGGTAATGGAGTCTTAACAAGACTGAAGAGTACTGACCACAAGCCCAGCTATAAATGCCAAGCAGGAGACATTTGGAACAAGAAAAAAGAAATAATAATGGACCAGATAGACATTACTTGTCATTTTGTTTTATTCAATTTAGTTGATAAGTCATAGTTTATTTAACATTTAATGGTGATGGAAACTCAACAATGGCTGCTTCCAATTGTTTACATGGGAATAGCCAACCAGAAAACATATCCCTGCAAATATCTCCTATTAAGATTCCATAATGTAAACCATACGAGTCAAGACATGCAAGTGACTTTTCGCCTGAAGACAACAGCTATTTCCGGGGACCAAAGAAAAAAAGAAAGGACTATAATAGAAAATGAAAAAGGGATCTTATTTATAAAAACGGTGGATCTCTTTTTTTATTCATTTAAAAAATATTTTTATGATTTTAAATTATTAAAAATTAATTTACGACAATGAATATCTTAAAAAGGGAATTCTTTTCCAAGGATTGTCAAATTAATTTAATAAAAAATATCAAATAATTAATTATTACGCACGTTATAAAATTTATATAATTACTCTAATTTGACTATTAATAAATCAGTTAATTTTTTAATTTTAGAGTATCAAAAAATACTTTTAAATAATTTAAAATAATAAAAACTAAAATGACTCTCTCTCTCTCCTCTTTACTAGTTAGAGATAAGACTGCGTATTATTGGACCTTCTTAGACTCCCGTATCAGCGAGATTCATACTAAATTTTGATATTGTTGTTGGTGTAAAAATTAAAGTAGAGTAAAACAAAAAAAAGTTATAATCTTTTTATCCGTTAAAAAAAAAACATTAAAGCCGGCAACATATCTAATATAAAATTTGATTAATTACTAATAATTGCTCTTGAGGGATTGAAGTTTTCTTTAATCAGCTTCTTGCCCTTCTAATCATGCTCTGGAAGTGATTCCATTGTACGTAAGAAAACAAAAAAGAAAGCATTGGAATATATCATAAGAGATTGCACTAGAATTTAATATGCTGTTCATTCTGAACTTATTTTCATTTCAAAGAACTGTTCAAGACGTGATCGAGAGCCACGTCACGAAGAAGCAGATTCGTACAATGAGTTCGAGTTAAAAGGCAAGCAGATTCCTCCGAAAACATTTAAACTCTCACGTGATTTGACATTTGAGAGACAGATGCTCAAGTTGGTGTCATGTCTATTCTCCGTAATTGGAGATAGATACCATAAATTTGTTTATTTGTTACGACAATTCCTGTCAATGAATTGACAGAAAGTTACTGGTCTTAAAAGAAAAACTAGAAGAGGAAATTAAAGCTTTATGTAATTCAATTCTTACAATAATAAGTAAAAATATTAATATTGTTGATAGCCCGAGTAAAATTCAATTCGTTCGACTCAAATATGAAAATATCCAATTTAGAAGGAAGTTAATATAAATAATACATAATCGACATGTGCTTTAAAACAATAATGCATGGAGACAACTAATCAAGGCGTGGCCAAAATTAGAAGATAATTAGAAGTTAAGCAGTTATAGGAAAATTACTTGAGGTTGTTGAAGACAGGAGAATAGTGTGTGATAGGCAATTAGAATGTGGTTATGATGAGAACTGGGTTAGATGTTGAACAAAAATGTTTGAGGTAGCTGAAGTTGAGAAAATTATATAAATTCATCATCATCATAATATAAGACACAAAAAACCATATACACAAAGATAGAGAAAGTCATACTATTCCAACAAAATTACCTTCTTGTTATTTCAAGTTTCTTTTGCATTGTATAGTCATCCTTATTATTATCTCAAATTTCCTTTATAGCTTGTACTACACTAGATGTGATGGAAGTTGACAAATGTAGTCGCCCCTAGCTTCTTTTTCTTCTTCTTTTTTTTTTTTCTGATGAAAGATACATTCTTCTTTATAAAAGAGGGGATGTTTGTGTTGCACATATGCATTTTAATCCTGAAAATGACTATATATGGTTAGGTCCCAAGCTCCTAACAAACAAGGATTTGGTTTTAAGGATGAAGCTAACGGACCAAATTACGACTTAGGGGGCATTCTTTATTGTAAATCGTAATCCTATTATTACTCCTCCATAAATGAGTCTTTAAGTTGATATGGAAGTTAGTAAAGAAGCTATTCAAGAGTTGTATGGACCTAGCTTGAGGCAATTTGGTTGTCTAGAGTTCCATAAGCCTTATCTGGAGCATATTGACTACAAAATCCTTAGTCTCACGGCCTTAAAATTTTAGAATTTAATTCATTTTCTAATGAAGATGGTCGATAAACCATTGAACACATTGTTAGATGCACCATTCAATGTGGCGATTCAGCTAATTATGAAAATTTAAACAATTTCAAGCTTAAATTGTTCCTAAATTCATTAACAGGCATAATCTTTTTCCATTATATTTTATTGCTTAAGAATTATGTCTTTTCGTGGGCTGAAATAGAGAGACTATTTCATACTCAATTTTTTAAGATTGAACTTGAAGTCAATATAACTGAATTGTCTAAAGTTACTCAGAAAAGTGGCAATAATACATACATGATCATAACTCAATTTTAGGAAATGAGAAATTGATGTCAGATTGCACTTCGATAGACCATGTATATGAAGTTAGCTCAAAGGAGTCTTGATATTGAACTTCGAAATTTTTTTAAAGGTATGGAATTTCATGATTTTTATGAATTAGCAACAAATGTGTCTGAATATGAACAACTTTTCTGGGAAGAAGAACATAAAAAAAACTCATTTGATTTGGTAGGGACTGAAGTTAATATCCATGAAACCTGTGTTTTCCCTCTCTTTAACGAAGATCTCTTGAAGTTAAAATAAAAATACAAGTCTCTACTCAAATTCAATATACTTGGACACCTCTAAAACAAAGGAAATATTTAATTTTTTAATAGGAAAATTTTATTACTTTATCATCAAAGCATAGAATGTCCACAAAGGAAGAAACCAGAGGAAGAAACTACTACAAATACAGCTATACATGGAGTCACCCAACAGATTCATGCTGGAATTTAAGAATATAATTCAAGATATGATCGACAAGGAAATTATGTTGTTTGTTGAAGATAATCAGACTATTTTGATAGATGAAGATCCATTTCCACTAGTTACAACTATTAATGTAATTTAGTTAGATCAGAGTCTTTTGCCAGATGTTAAGAGGAAGCTGAAGATTGTGGAAAATTGATTGGCGTCAGTATAAATTCAAGTATTGGTATTTTTGTTCCCAACTATAAGTTAAATGCTTATACTACGAATGAGAGTCATCGGATTCCCAGAATCCAATAATAAGTACAGATTGCAAGATGGAATCACAAAATAGAGTTTACTTAAATTTTAGGCAAAGATATGGTCATAAAACGCCAAGCTTTCAGCGCAGATAACCTCAATTTGTAATACCACATCGGGTGCCACCATCTCATCAACGATAGCAAGTGAGGCTCCCCAAGAATCTAGTAGCATTAATCAGAACTTAAAAGAGGAGATTTCAATGGCAAAAAGCTATTGCTAAATTTAGAAGGAGCAAGACTGTAGAATATCTTATATTTATTTGTGTACTTTGTAGATATACTGTAGATATATGTACTATATAGATAGTTTAAATAGTTTTTGTGTTTTGTAGTTTAAGTTGTTGTCGTTTTGTATAACTAAACATTGATGGTATATAAACCATCTTTCCTCTTTCTGTAAATAAGAAGTTACAGTGATTACGAATATCACTTTACCAAACTGAGTAAATCCCTAGGTTCTCCAGATTTTTCATGGTATTAAAGCAAAACCGGGTAGATCTACGCGATTAAGTCATGGTCAACAACGTTGGTAGCTCAAGGTTCTCCTTTGGAAGCGTGGCTGGAGAGGAGAATCGGTTATTCCTGCAAACCTCGGATCATCCTGGAATGGTGATGGTGACGGCTCCACTGAGCAGGAACAACTACCTACCGTGGAGTCGTGTGATGTGAATTGCGTTGGGGGCAAAGTTGAAGCTTAATTTTGTCACAAATGTGAGAGGCCAAGGGAAGATTCGCCAGACTACGATCGGTGGTGTTGGGTGGACTTCATGGTGACATCATGGATATTGAACGTCATCTCCAAGGATATTGTCGAGTCGTTTTTATACACGAGTTCAGCTAGGGATTTATGGACAGATCTAGAGAGGCGATATGGAGAGTGCAATGGGCCGCTACTGTATCAGCTCAAGAAGGAAATTAGCTCCATTTCACAAGGAGATTTGTCTATCTCCAGGTATTTTACTAAACTGAAACGGTTCTGGGATGAGTTGAATTGTTTAGCTCCCATTCCACAGTGTTCATATGGAGCCCTAAACAAATGTTCATGTGAGTCTCTTAAACAATTTATTGAATTTGGGGATAATGATAGATTGGTACAGTTTTTGATGGGTTTGAATGAAGAATATGATGCAATTAGAAGTCAAATTCTAGTAATGGATCCCTTGCCTAATGTGGATAGGGCTTACTCAATGGTTGTTAGGGTGGAAAAACAGAAAGAAGTGAACATTGCCTTTGCTGATAACACGACCAGTGCAATGCTGGTGCGTAGTTCTGGTGGCAGTAGTGGAAAAGGTGTTGGTAGAGGAAGTTACAAGAAACAACTGAATAAGGAGGGCATGCACTGTGATTTTTTTAAAATGAAGAGACACACTCGAGATACTTGTTTCAAAATTCATGGGTATCCGGATTAATATAAGGGTTCTAAAGATAAAAAAATGAGAGGATATGAGTAAGGAGTTGGTGAATATGAGTGATTCACCTTTGGATTACTCAATGGAGAAAGATACAAAAGAACTAGCCTGGAGACAAGATGTGGCAACAATGATTCAACAAGGCATTATGAGTTTTATGCAAAGTCAAAGGAAGCAGATGCAAATGAAGGACAAGGGAGGAGATGTCATCAACTTTGCACATTACAATGACTTTGCAGGTAGCACTCTCAATCATTCTTTTAGTTTAGTAAGTTTAATTGAATGTGGTTATTGGATAATAGACACAGGAGCTTCCAATCATATGTGCCATGATATTGCTTTGTTTGACAAACCTACACCCGTAGCCAAGTTTACCCCTGTTCACCTACTGGATGGCACAATTAAGGCCGTGGATTTCACAGGGAATATTGTCCTTTGTGATAATCTTAGTCTATCATCCGTTTTGTTTATATCTTCTTTTAAATATAATTTGCTTTCAGTGAACAATCTAGCTTGTCAATGTTCTACCAAATTTACCTTTTATGCAACCTTTTGTGTTCTGCAGAACTTTATGACTGATGAGGTCTTAGCAGTTGGGAAGGTAATTGCAGGACTTTATGTTCTTGATAAAACCTCTTTTCATAGGCATACCATTTTGTCTTACAACACACATTTAGGAAATAGTATCAGTAAACTAATACATTGTCATAGTGCTGTAGATGATGCTTTTTGGCACCAAAGATTGGCCCATCCATCTCTTAATGTACTGAAACAGTTGCAAATGTCTTTCAATAACATGATTTTTTTTGAACAACCGTGTGATGTATGTCATCTTTCAAAACAAACCAGACTTCCTTTTCCTAGGACCAGTATTAGTACAGTTGCATGTTTTGGAATGTTGCATATGGATCTTTGGGGTCCTTATAAGCAAGGGTCAATTAGTGGAGCACACTATATCTTCACCATAGTAGATGATTTTTCTAGAACAACCTGAACTTTCCTACTCAAACACAAAAGCCAAACTTCAGTTTTCTTAGAAAAATTTCTTAAACATATCGGCAATCAATTTCATGCTACAATCAAGGTTGTTAGAACTGATAATGGGACAAAATTCTTGAGTCATAGTTGTCATAAAATTTTTGCCAACTATGGAATTATCCACCAGAAAACCTCTCCTTATACTCCCCAACAAAATGGAGTTGTTGAAAGAAAACATAGACATTTATTGCAAACTGCTAGAGCACTTATATTTCAGTTCCATTTACCAAAACAATTTTGGGGAGATTCCATTTTGACTATTACCTACATCATAAATAGGCTTCCAATTTATGTTCTAAAGAGGAAGTCTCCATATTCTGTTCTTTTTCATAAGGAACCTGATTATACTTTCTTGAGAACCTTTGGTTGTTTGTGCTATGCTTCTAATACTTTTCCTCATAAAAACAAATTTGCACCTAGGGCTTTCAAGTCTGTTTTTATTGGTTATTCTTCAGGGCAAAAGGCCTACAAACTTTATGATTTGCAAAGCCATCAAATTTTCATTTCTAGGGATGTTGTTTTCTATAAAAATAATTTTCCTTTTCAGTCCATTTCTTTGGATCCAGAAACAGTTCCTTTGCCTAGTCACAATGTTTTACCATCTGTTGTGACTCAAGAATCCTCATCAACTGAAAATCTTGATGTGGATTCTTCGAATTTTTTAGCTCCCTCTTCCTCTGATACTCTATGCTCCACTGATTTAACACAGAGTCTAGCTCCTATTAGTAGGAGTACTCATGTGACCCGAAGGCCTAACTGGTTAGATGATTTTGTTTCACTTGCATCTGATACTGATATTGCTCCTGTTGTTGTCCCTACTATGCTTAATTCTTCTCATACACCTTCAACATATCCTTTTGTCCTCTCTTCTCATCTTACATCAGATTATCATTCCTTTTTGGCGAATGTGTCTAATATTGAAGAACCTAGTTCTTTTGAGTAAGCTAAAACTAATTTGAATTGGTTGAATGCTATAGAGGCTGAATTGATAGCCCTTGATAATAATCATACTTGGGACTTCACTATTTTGCCGAAGGGAAATAAAGTTATAGGTTCTAAATGGGTTTATAAAGTTAAACTCAAACCTGATGGGACTGTTGATAGGTATAAGGCTAGGTTAGTGGCAAACAACTATAATCAAATTAAAGGAGTGGATTATAATGAATGTTTTTCTTCAGTTGCCAAAATGGTTACTGTGATAATTTTTATAGCTATTGCTGCTACCAAAGGATGGCTTTTTACATCAATTGGATATAAATAATGCGTTTTTGCATGGGTATATTGATGAGGAGTTGTACATGCTACCTCCTCAAGGAAATACCAAGGCTACTCCTAATCAAGTTTGTCGTTTAAGATGGTCTTTATATGGCCTTAAGCAAACCTCACGATAGTGGAATCATGAGTTTACTGTTTCTCTTTGTAAACATAATTTTGTGCAATCTGCTCAAGATCCATGTCTCTTCCTTAAATCTGAAGGAAATGATTATATTGCTATTGTTGTGTATGTTGATGATGTGTTGATCATGGGTTCGACGGAGGCATGTATTAATCAAGTCAAATGATTTTTTCATAAGCAGTTTACTATTAAAGATATGGGGTCTGCAAAATATTTCGTTGGATTGGAACTTGCTAGATCATCTAATGGCTTGTATGTGAATCAACGAAAGTATGTGTTAGATATTCTCGAGGATGCAAGGTTAACTTGTTCGAAAGGGGTAGCCACTCCTTTATCTCCTCAGTGTCGGTTTGATGATGCTAGCTCTCCTTTATTGGAGAATCCAGATAGATATCGGAGGTTAGTTGGGCGTCTCCTTTATCTTGGTTTTACCAGGCCTGACATTACTCATGCGACTTAGCAGTTGAGTCAATTTGTTCAAGCTCCTATAGAGCAACATTGGTTGGCTGCCATTCACGTGCTCAAGTATTTGAAGAATTCTCCGTCTACAGGTTTATTCTTTCCTTATAACAATCCTTTTTTTTTACAAGCGTATTGTGATGCAGATTGAGCTGCTTGTCCTTTTAGTCAGCGATCCTTAACAGGTTTTTGTGTCTTCTTGGGTAATGCTTCGATTTCTTGGAAGACTAAGAAACAAACCACTGTTTCTCGATCTTTCGCGGAGGCTAAATATCGTAGTCTTTCTACTACGGTTTGTGAGTTGCAATGGATTTCTTATTTACTGACTGATTTTCGGGTGTCCATTTCATTTCCTATTTCCTTATGGTGTGATAATTTGGCTGCTGTCCATATTACTGCGAATCCGATTTTTCATGAGCGGACAAAGCATTTAGAGATTGATTGTCATTTGGTTCGTGATAAATATAAGGATGGCTTCGTTCTTCCTCAACATATTCCTTCCAAGCTTCAGCTAGCCGATATGTTCACTAAGGCTTTATCTGCTCCTGTTTTTCATTTTTTGTTGTCCAAGTTGGGCTTGTGTGATTGGCACCAAGCTCCACCTTGAGGGGGGTTGTAGCATACTTTGTATTTATACTGTATAGTTTATGTTATTATAGATGTAAGGTACTGTAGATTTTAATGATGTTTGCATTTTGTATATGTAGCTATTGTCATTTTTTCTTTTACTTTTTACACAGACGGTGATGGCATAAATACCATCTGTGTTTTCTATAAATAAAGTGAGAGCGATATATAGTGATCATCGAATCACTTTTACCCCGAAATAAAAAATCCCTAGAAGTTACAGATTGTTCAAAGGAGATGTTGGAATTACAAGCTATATTTTTGCAAATTTTGCAGAAACAAGGAAATGAACCAGAAGACACAACTTCGAAACTATCAGAACCTCTCTCTCAGAGAAATCATCCAAGAGTAAGGAAGGATGAAAACTTAACGCTGACAAAGGTTGAGTACGACTGAGTTCCCCGTATTTGATAGTGAAAATGTTAAACTGTGGTTGTATTGTTGTGAACAATGTTTTCAGTTGGATCACACTCCAGAGAAAACAAAGGTGTATATAGCAATATTACATGTGGATGAAAGGGCCTAAGAGCAGTACCAGTTATACATAAAAAATCATAATAAGGTAGAATTGGTCGATTGGGAGGAGTTCACCAAAGCTCTTAAATAGAGATTCGATGCTGAGATTTTTTACGATCTAGTAGAGGACTTCAAATGTAAGTGCAAGTCGACTTGTACACTCCTGTAACTCGACTTACACATGCACAGTACCTATAAGTCGACTTGTACAATGTGTAACTCGACTTATGCTTGTACGGTACTGTCAGATTGTGCCCTAAAGGCAATCCCCTTTAGCGCGTTTTGTTCA
>JANKOD010000009.1:18799326-18814317 GCA_026284645.1 Erythroxylum acuminatum | reverse complement strand
CAAGTTATTCTTATTATTATTAATGAATAACTTAATAATAATAATAATAATAATTATTATCATCATCATCATCATCATCATCATCATCATAATAATCATAATCATAATCATAATAATAATAATAATAATAACTTATTAAAAATTAATAATAATAAGAATAACTTATTAAAAATTAAAAATTAATAAGAATAAGAATAGCTTACTAAAAATTAAAAATTAAAAATAAAAATAATAACAATAACAATAAAAAATAAAATTAATAATAATAAGAATATCTTAATAATAAAAAAAACCAAACATATTTTTGTTTTTAATTTTTTATTAGAAATCTCAACCAAACAAATTTTTGTTTTCAGTTTTTATATTGCAAATTTCAACCAAATAAATTTTTATTAAAAAAACAGAAATTAAAAACAGGAAACAAAAACCAAAAAACAACAACAGAAAAACAAAAGTGGAACCAAACGGTCCCTCAAAATTTAAACATAAAACAGATTCAGGAGTGTCTTTTTTTTTCTTAGATTGTGAAGTTATGTCTTTTTTCTCCCTTCTAATAGTTTTTGTTTTGAATTTGAGTACTATCTCAATTATAAAAATGAGGAATATTATATTAAATTAAAAATTAAAAATCACAATTAGAAAAAACCTTAAGTCCTTTTTTCTACCTTGTAATAGTTTTAGTTTTGACTTTAGAGTCCTGTCTCAATTATAAGAACGAGGAATATTATTTTTGTGATGTTTCCATAATTTACTCATAAAAAAAACTATAATTGTTATTTTTTAGATAAATATTAAATAAATCTTTAGGAGTATGTAATATTATATTTTTATAATATTTAAATTTAATATGAAATTTATAATTTATATATAATAAAGTTATAGACTCATGTTTTTTTACATTAAATTTATATTTTATATATAGTAAATTATAAAATATATATTTTAAATAAATAATTTACTAATTTAAATTTTTAGATAATAAATTCTAAAACTTGTTTCAAGCCCTCGAAAGCTCTCGAAAGAGCTGCCAAGCACGGTTCAAAAAGCTAAGCATCTGAATTGTTTTACCATGAAGGAGAATGTCCAAGTAAACATGAATACATTCCAGCTCATGGTATTGCAGCTTGGGTAGCTAGAATATAGGGAGTTGAAGTCATGGAAGATGCGGTTAATTAACACGAGAAAAGGGAAAAAAAAAAAAGAACTGGCGAAGACCCACATATGCCATGTAACACATAAGACAAAACAAGAACTTGGTCACTCTGCACTGCAGAGGATCTTAAGAGAGAAAGCAGAAGTGAAAAGATCAGTTCTTGAACACACAGCAGATGCTGAAGTGAGAAAAGGATGAAACTTGAGTTAGTTTTAGTAAAGAATAGAGCTAAGATGAGTGAAACGGAGAAGGAGAAGCAAATCTCTGTTTGAAATTAAAAGGGAAGAGAGACTGACAGAGAAGAAGAAGGAGAAAATGGAAAGAAAAGGAAAAGGTGTGGGGAGAGAAGACAAAGGGAAAGTAGAAAAGCAAGAGGGTACACTGAAGGGTGAAGTAAAGTTGAAAAGATGGATGTTTTTTGTTGGGAAGAGAGGAGGCCCATCTACTCCATCACCCACTTGGAGGCTCCATTTCTCTTCCCCAGTTCACAACGACAGTGAGAAAATCAACAACCCCTTTGAAGAGTTTCTTGGTAGTAGCAATACTGTTTCTGCAAGAAAACTTTGTGCCAACCTGTGGGAGTTTCAGCCCCAACTCCACTTTTCACAGCCTAAAATGAGCAAGAATTTTGGGTCCAAAGGAGGCAGTCGTCGCCACCACAAGGACAAGAAGGCCTTTGAGCTTCGTACTCGTTTGGCTGACCCTCCTAATACTACACCTTATGATCAGGTTTGCTTTTCCTGCTTTCTTCTTTTCCTGGACTTTTCATAGCGTGGTTAATCGACATGACTGAGTGATGCAGGGAAGGTGGTTTGATGAAATCTTTTGGATCTTACCAGTTTTTTCTTTTTTTTGGGTTGCATTTGTGATTACGGTTTCGATTAGGCATGCTTGGTGGTTGTTGAAATTTCTGCTTGTTCAAACTGTGCTTTTGTTGGTCTGTGCTTAAATCTCTCAATTACCCAGAAAAAAAACACTTACTTTGCAGGTAACAATTCGCAATTAGTTGATCAAATGGTGGATTCTGCCATTCTTTTTCTTTCTATTCTCGGTGGTGTTGGCTGATCGATGTCCTCTAGTAGTGCTTTTTATTAATAGTTAGCAACTCAGGTGTGGTGTCCCCTGGTCAGATTCATGATATGTGAGAAGACTGAGAGTGAGCATTGCAAATTGTGTTTAGACATTGATTCTTTCCGTGCTAGGTGGATTCAACTATCAGAATCCAAATTGTTTGCTATTTTGAGTGGATAAGTGTAGTTCAATGACTTCGGGATAATGATGAGGACGCTGCAAGAATCCCTTTTTCCTTCAGACTGCTGTGGTTTTGCTCTCCTAATTGATGTCTGTATGCTTCTTCTATTTATTTTCTTTTCTGTGTCCTGAGTGCATTTCTAATTAGATTGTGAAGCAAGATCAGTCACCAAAACTTTATGTCTGGTTTTGTGTTGTGTTCATAAGAAGTTTCAGTGCCTAGAAGTCTATAATGCTGTGCTGTTCATGCCTAGTTTATTGAAACACATCGCTCTTTGAGACATCAGAATTGAAAAGGGGAATTTTAAGCTCCTGTTCACTGAAGATTGGGACAATATATGAGCATGAAAATGGCATTGAAGAGGACTGGTACAAGGGGAGAGTCGGAGAGAGATAATTCAGGAAGAAAGAATTACAAGAATTACTTATTGATATCTATAACCCAATAATTACAATGAATGCTGATTAAGTCACAGATTTCCTCTCTGTGGCATTGAATGTCGATTGAGAAAGAACCTTATCCTTACTTTGACATTTCCAGCCAGCAAGTAGTGGTAACTTGAGGAGACATGCTGCAACATCATCAATTGATCACCATCATCTGCTTAAGAGAAATGACTGTACCCTAAAGCCTCGATCTCCTAGCTGTGGTAGCTCCATGGAGGTAACTATCATTATCCTTCCACTTACGAGTTGCGACTTAAAGAGTTCGTTTTCCTCTTTATTTTTTCGATTCACTACAGTGCAGGGTGAACAAATCAAAGATGCATCATTACTAGCCAAGGTGATTAGTATAGCTGTAGGAATGTCCTTTTTGGAAACGATCTTATTTATCTTCCCATCATACACTGTGGCATGGTGCTTACCTAGTCACCTTAATCTCCAGAATTAGTTCCATGAAATAGCTATTCTGGCTTCTGTTTCATTTTACATGTATTAGCTATTTAGTTACACAGCTGTCCTTTTACGTTCTGTAATTGACCGCCAAATTTATACAACTTTTCTCACAGGTTGCACCTTATAAACCTGTAGTTACTGCTTCTAGCTCGTTGGATTCAAAGGGCCGATTGGAAGAGTCGAAGTATAGCCTTAAGACATCAACGGAATTACTCAAGGTGCTTAATCGAATTTGGAGTCTTGAAGAGCAACAAGTATCAAACTTGTCACTGCTAAAAGCTTTGAAAAGGGAATTGGATCACTCTCGGTCACAGGTAAAAGAGCTACGAAAAGAGAAACTGAAGAACAGGCAAGAAATGGAAGAATTGATGAGGCAAGTTGAAGATGATGAAGCTTTTAGGAAGAACAAGGTGAAAGATCATGTGGAAGCTGCAATTCAGTCAATGGAAGCAGAGGTAGAAAATGAGAGGAAGTTGAGGAAGCACGGGGAGAGTCTGCATCGGAAACTAGCACAAGAGCTTTCTCAGTTGAAATCTTCTTTCTCCAGTGCTTTGAAAGATCTCGAGAGAGAAAGGAAGGCACGTATTTTGTTGGAAAGTTTGTGTGATGAATTTGCTAAAGGGGTAAGAGAATACGAGCAAGAGTTGCGTTTACTAAATCACAACCATGACAAGGAACCTGTTGGTAGGGAAAAACCTAATCGATTGGTTCTCCATATTTCAGAGGCATGGCTCGATGAACGGATGCAAATGAAAATTACAGGAGCTCAAAATGATCTTTCAGGCAAGAATACAGTTGTTGAGAAATTAAGTCCGGATATAAAATCCTTTCTTCAAGCTAGACATTCTGCTGAAGTGGCAAAGGACAATAGTTTGTTCGCAAATGAGGCAATAATCAATTGCTCACGGCGGGAATCTTTTCCACTAAATGAGGCTAGAAGTGCGCCTCAAGATGCAGCTGACGAAGAATTATCTTCTGACAGTGGTTCTCATTGCTTTGAGCTAAACAATGGCGGAGGCATGAAACAAAACAAAAGCAGCTCTAAACGACATGTAGAAAGCCACCTTGAAGAAATAGTGAATTCAAATTCCAGGAACGTAACAACTGGATCAAGGGTAAATGGTAAGTTTCCTGACAAGACAAGGCCACAAATTCTGGGAGTCAACCAAGTTGCTGGAATGAGGAATGCAGGAACATCAGATATTACTGAAGAAGCTCTACATGATAAAAAATCTAAACTGGTCGCGACCTGTCGATTCCACTCGAGTCATGTCTTTGATAACCTTGTCAGAAATCATTCAGTGTCATCTGAAGGTGATAAAATTCATCCTGAGGGTGCTTTGCAGGAAGATGTTTGTGTTCAGCCTGTTTTTCCAGGACATGCCAGTCCGGTGCAGCAGTGGATGTCGAAGATGGGCTCTCCAGAATTTCAAACAACCGAATCTTCTGTAAAATTGCCGAAGGGCTTTAAGGAAAATACTTTGGAAGCAAAACTTATGGAGGCAAGATTGGAGGCCCAAAAATCTCGTTCAAGAGCTTCTAAAGGTCCTCTTTAGGTTAATGGGCAAGTTACAAACTAGCTTCTTGTTAAGTACTTCAATAATTCAATAGTAGCCTGGATCTTCTTCCCTTGCGATATATTTTACCTTACGACCGTACTGCAATTTTTCCAGTCAAATTTTGGATTATAGTATGATGCATATATTAGTAACATTAGCTAACTTCCATTTTGTCCAATTTCAGGATGTGGGCCGAACTTAGTTCAGACCATTAAAGTTGAATCAAGCCTAACTCGGTTAAAATTCAATCAATTTTAATTTAATTTTTTTTAATTCGGCTTCGGTGAAATCGAAGGAATTTTATTATCTTTAGATAAATCCGATTTAATTGACATTTATAAATTTTAATGAGTTTCCGGTCTTAATTACTTGTCTTTTTTAAAGTTTTAAATAAGTTAGGATTTTCTTATTGGAACTTTTAATCATTAAACTTATTAAATTTAGAGACTAATTGTTCTTATAGTTGAACTATTTAGATGTGTCTTTCCATCACACAACTTTTTGAATAGAGAGGTTATTTGTTCTACGAACTAAATCACTTTATTTAGTGTCTAGCAAAGTTAATGCATGTAACGAAAGAAGAACAAAACAAAATTATTGATTTTTCAAAAGCCAAAATTACTTTAAATTATATAACATGATTAACGAATAGAACGTAATAAAGTAAAAATATGAATTCGTATCTTATTATCAAGTTTAATCTTTTCTACAGTTTCATTCGAATCACTTTCTAAAATACGTTTATTTTTACCACTATAGCTCTCTCTACAAGCATCTGTTCTCTAACAATATCATATGAATAAGTTGAGATAACTCCGTAAGTAATATAGAGAGCGACAGGCAAGGATTACTAGCTTTTGTAGAGCCTACACTTTTTCCTAACAGGAGTTGAACGTTTTAATAATTTAGTTGAAATATAAATTTAATTTCAATTAAACTTTAATTTGAATTATAATTAAAAATTAAATATGTTCAAGTAAAATCTAATATATCATATCGATTCTTATTTATTAAACTTCTCATATTTAACCTTTAAATTTTCTTAAACTTTACAACCAAGTGCAACTTGATTAAATTAACTTTTTTTTAATCTTTAATCATTCTTTGTATGTGTCCTGTTAGGTTTTTAAATATATTGGCAATGACTATAAATTATAACCTTAAATCGTGTTTATGATTAGATAAGGTAAACTCCTTTAATTTACGTTTAATTCTCTAATTAAATAGTTTGTATTCATAGCTCAATATTGGTTTCTAGTATTAGGAATGTTAAAATATTTTTAACCAACCTTTCCGTGCATATTTCTTCATATAAATCATTTTTTTTTCATCACATTGTGTTCTGATTAGATATAGAGTATGAAATTAATATTATATTAATGACATTTGAAAAATATTTTCAAAGTATCATTCCACCTTGGCTAAAGATTTCTTGAATCAATACCAATCAAAATCATTGAAACATTTAATAGATCTATTAAAAAGGGAGCTAGTCTTTCATGACCTACTAGTGCAGGGGGTCTAAAAGAGTGGTTGATGTATTGATTAGGAGTGGTAGTTTTTATAAGTTTGGTAGAGATCGGGGAGATGGTAGGGATTTATGATAGCATAGCATTACTAGCGCACCATCGGTTGGATCAGATAGAGGGGCTAGTTATAGGTTTAGAGGACCTTTTAGTGGAGGAGCTGGAGGGGTACAAAGATGTGCTACCTACTAAAGAGTTCACATATGACTATATTTGGGACCCATTGGGATCAATCAGGCATGATATATCTGTAGAGAGAGAGGATCTTTACAAAGGAGCTATCCAACAGTAAGGAGGAGCTTAGGAGCAAGGGTAAAGGAGACAATACGTGGTCAGAGTGGTGTTTCTAGTTTCGATAAAGATTCAAGTTAAGTTGGTAGTATAAGTGATGGTAGAGCTGTTGGATCCAAGTCGGTAGTGGTTATAGATACTAGTGGGATGTCCTTAACATAAGGTCAGACTCAGGCAAGGATATACCATATGATAAAGGAGGAGGCATCCGCAACTAACAATGTCATTTCTGTTAAGATTTTATTATTTAATATTGAGGCATATGTTAGTAGAGCCAAGATCTACCCATTCATATATCTTTTTAGAGTTTGCTTTTAGAGTTTTGGGTAAGGTTAGTCTGTTAGGATATAACTTGAGAGTGTGGATGTCAATGAGAGACTATGTGGTAGTGAATAGTGTGAGGAGGGAATTGCTAGTGAGGATTGGTGAAGTGAAGGTGCTAGCTGACTTGATAGTGATAGATTTGAGAGAGTTAATTTGATTCACAACATTAGGCTGTAATGGATTATGATACATAAGAGTTGATGATAGTGTCTTTAAGGTAAACCATAGGTGATATTTATGGGGGATTGGAGAGTGGTTCCATCGTAAGTGATCTCATTCATAATTGCTAGAGGACTGATAATGGATGAATGTGAGACATATCTAACTCATATTACATATATGAGGGAGGTAAGTCTTGGATTAAAGGATATTCATGTGGTGGGGGAATTTTTTGAGGTAGTCTTAAATTATTTACCAGTTTATAGCCTCAATGAGAGATAGATTTCACCATTTAGACTATATCTGAAGTTGCACCAATTTCTATTGCACATTATAGGTTAGCTACAGTTGAGTTGCAGGAATTAAAAGATTAGTTAGAGGTGTTATTGAAGAAGGGCTTTATTAGACCAAGTACATCATCCTGAGGAGCACGAGTGTTGTTTGTAAAGAAAAAGGATAGCATTATGAGACTTTGCATTAATTATCGACAATTAAACAGGATAATAATGAAGAACAAGTACTCATTGTTGAGGATAGAGATCTTTTTGATCCATTAAGGAGAGTTGTCATATTTTTCAATATTGACTTGAGATTGGGATACTGATAGTTGAGGATAGCTGATTCAGGTATTCTTAAGATAGCTTTCGCACTCGGTATGGCTATTATGAGTTCCTAGTGATTCCTTTTAAGTTGATTAATGTACCGACTGTATTTATGACATTGATGAATATGACTTTTGAGGAGTACTTCTATTCCTCCTATTATTTATTGAGTTTGCTATGAATAATCCACATTTTGCTAGATTATTACCGATTTAATCATTAAAAAAATAATTTTTCGGGAATTTTAAAAAAGGAACATTTATCTATTTATATAATAGATCGTATAGTGGGCTATAAGTTAGTTTTTTTCTTTTCGACAAACTAAGCCTATATTAGATCCTGATAATGTCATGCATGCCCAGTTATCTCTTAACCTAGTAACAGTGGGTTCTTTAACTATTGTTGTAGCTCATTATATGCATTTCATGCACCCTTCACTATAACAAAGTTGACATTTGACTACCAAAAAAAATCGTAGCTAAAGGTGTGAAAAACATCGCTTATAGTTTTTAGCTAAGTTTTCATTTCGTCGCCCAAAACATCACCAAATCTTCGTAACTGAAAACTATAAACGATGTTTATAAAAATCGTTGCAATATTTTTTGGCTATGCTTAAGTTTCGTAGCCAAAAACTATTAGCTACATTTTGAGAAATCGTCGTCAATAGTTTTAGCTACGCTTTTTTCGTAGCTAAATACTATTAACTACATTTTCATAATTGTAGCCAAAAGTTTTTGGCTACATTTTTGGAAATGAAGCTAAATATAATTAGATACATTTTTTAAAAACATAACAAAAACATTTTAGCTATATTTTCATAAATGTAACCAAGAATTTTTAGTTACGTTTCTAAAAACGTAGGCAAATATAAATATTTGGCTACGTTTTAACCAAATGTTATACGATTTTGAAATAAATTATTTGTTATATTTTTAATCCATATAATTGTATATAATTTAACGATATATTTTTATTGTAAATTTATTTTATATATAAATAATTGAAAATTTGAAGTATTGTATGTAAAAAGTAAAATATCATTAAATTATATCAACAACAAAAAATCTTCGTATACAAGATTTTAATTACAACTTTAACAATTCTTATAGACAAAATAATAAATAAAGAGACCAGTTTACAAGTTATAAATGTTAAGATTACAAAAAAAATTACAACATAACTAAAACGACTAGCTAGCATTGTCCATGTTGATAAACCTGTAATAATTCAAAAAGCTTAGTTAACATATATTAAAAATATTGTGAGTATTGAAACAATAGTTTCTAATTAAAGCAATCATCATATAACTCTACCATTCACGACATAATCACTCTGCAGTTACATCTTCATCAATTCTGTAAGCCAAGAAAAAAGTATTAAATTTAAATTATAATAGAAACGGGAATTGAAAGAAAAAATTATAAGAGATAAAGTTAATACCATTCACTTTTCTCTTCATTTTCATATTTTGGGCCAACTAATCTTCTCAATAACTTATCATGTTTGGCTAATTTTGCTCGATTTTCTTGTCGTTAAGCCTTAAGAGCCTTGTTTTCCCCTTGAAGTTATTGAATGACTGTTTTATTTGATGAGGTTAAAACATTTGGCTTAGGGTCATGGCCGAGACCTTTGACATACCCAGAACGTGCACCAAGTATGATATTACAAATGTCTTCTATATTGACCTCATTCTCCTCAGACAGATTTTTTTAATTACTCTTGTATCTTATTCTAAAATTGAAAAAAAATATTCAATCCAAATATCCAATGCATACCACTACATTAATAAATGAACTAAAATATTAAACAAATTTTTATACTTACATAGTTATCTAGCTACTGATTATGGTATATAACTATCATTGTGCATATAGCCATTGTTTAGGGTTGTCTTATAGATTATGAAAGAGAGACAATTGTGTGTTAAGTTGAGTACGTGCAAGTTTTGGTTGGTCAAGGTAAAGGTAATGATAGAGTGGGAGCCACCTAGAAATACATCAAAGGTTAGGAGTTTTTTGGGACTTATTGGGTATTATCAGAGATTTTCAGAGAGATTTTCAATAGTCCATTAACCAAATTGCTGAAGAAAGGAGTTTAGTTTCAATGGAACGAGTAGCGGTAGGAGAGTTTTGAAGAGCTTAAGCGGAGATTGACCAATTTTAGCGCTACCATCGAGTGATGAAGGTTTTGAGGTGTATGATGATACTTTAAGGGTAGGGTTAGGGTGTGTATTAACGCATCAATAGGAAAGTGATAACATATGCTTCTCGTCAATTTAGATCACATTAGTTAAACTATCCTACCCATAATTTGGAGTTAGTAGCAATTGTGCATGCTCTTAAGATTTGGAGATATTATTTGTATGGAGAGACGTTCTGAATCCCTTTAGATCACAAGAGTCTTAAATATATCTTAAATCAGAGGGACCTAAACTTGAGGTTGAGAAGATGGATCAAGTTGTTGCAGGATTATGATTGTACTACTGATTACCATCCAGGGAAGGACTAATGTAGTGACTGATATTTTGAGTAAGAAAAGCTCAGGCGTGATGGTTAGATTGAGCGAATATTATATGACGTCAATGGTGGAGTTGAGGGCATAAGATGTGAGATTGGAGATTGATTATACGGGTGGTTTATTGGCAATATTATAAGTTCAATCGGATATGGAAGATAGGATTAGAAAGGCATATGCTCGGGATACTTATTTGATGTGAATGAGAGAGAGAGTGCAGCAGGGTAGGGAGACCAACTTTTCAGTAAGAGTAGATGAAGTATTGGTGATTAGGAGACTGGTTTGTATATTGGATATAGATAGATTATGAGAGGAGATTCTAAGGGAAACTCAGGTGCACCATATGGTAAGCATCCTAATACTACGAAAATGTATCAAAACCCAAGACCTTATTACTAGTGGCCAATGATAAAGAGAGATGTGGCGGACTTTATGTTGAGGTGATTGATTTATTAGCAGGCTAAAGCAGAGCATCATGCACTAATAGGGAAGCTAAGACCCTTAGCCATTCTATTGTGGAAATGAGAGAAGATTACGTTGAATTTTGTGGTAACATTATCTAGGACTAGATGTAGACATGATTCAGTTTGGGTGATTATGGATAGGTTGGCTAAATCAACTCATTTATTACCTATATAATAGACAAACTCGTGGGACAAGCTCACCAAGTTATACATTGATGAGATTGTAAGGTTACAGGGGGTTCCAGTATCTATTATATCAGATAGAGATAACAATTTACTTCCCGATTCTGGATGAGTTTACAGACAACTTTAGGGACTAGGTTGAGTTTGAGTACTACCTTTCACCTTTAGCCGGATGGATACGATTAGACATTGGAGGAGGAGTTTGTATATAATAATAGTTATCACTCTAGCATCCTTATGGCACCATTTGAGGCATATGATATATTGGGATAAAAGTTGCTAGATTTTTAGACGGATCAAAGTTAGCTCAAGGGACGATGGAGAATATATGGGCAACAAGGTGATGTTTGAAGGCAATTTAGGATCGATAAAAAGGTTATCTTGATCAACATCATCAGGAGATGGAGTACGATGTTAGAGATATGATTTTTTTTAGGGTATCGCCTTATAGGGGGATTTTGAGGTTTGGTAAAAGAAGGAAGTTGAGTCTAAGATGCAACAATTTATATGAGATTATATAGTATATGGGGCCATTAACTTACATATTGGCCTTACATTTGGAGTCATCGCAGATTCATAATATGTTTCACGTGTCAATGTTGAGACAGTAACGATTGAATCCTATCCATATTGTATCAAGGCTTGAGATCGAGGTTGCAAAGGGCATAACTTATAAAAAGGAGCCAATAGAGATCTTGGATAGACAAATTAGGAAATTAAGGAGACGAGAGATTTTGATGTTACGAGTTTTATGGAGTCATCATCGTTTTCCGAGAGAGGTTAGTACTTGGGATGTAAAGGATGAGGTTCAACGTCCGTATCCTCATTTGTTTGGATCCTCATATATGTAATTTAATTTCCAGGATAAATTTTCTTTTAAGAGGGAAGAACTGTAAAGCCCATAAACCTAACCTTTTAATAAAGACCCAACCCAGCCTATAGAAAAAAAGAGGGAGATAGGAGTAAAGAAATATAAGACAACAAGTGTAGGCTGTAGAAACTGACAAAAATAACCTTCCTTCTACTTCTCCATATTTCCAAGTGATCGGGGAATAAAAATAATATCTTTCTCCTGTATGTGAAGCGTTTCTCATGTATTTTCTTATTTTGTTTGTTTTGCAGTAGATTAGAGAGGAAATGGTGGAGATTAACAAACTAAAACTTTATTGGAAAAGTGAAGAACTTCATATAGGTAAGAAGGAATTCTCCAACTAAATTCTATCCTTTTTATTAGTGATTTTCATTTATCCTAAGTTAGTTTGGAATTATGTTATAGTTGTTTGTGATAATAATTTTGATAAACTAGATAAAAAGAAATGGAGAAAAATGGCTAGAAGATGAGAAAAGAAGGAGGTTAGGAGAAGAGAGAAGAGGATGACGTTGGGGTAGAGAAGAAGAAGAAAATTTTTGAAAAAGAAAAGAAAAGAAAAAGAAGTAAGTTGGATATTTTAAGAAATTTTAAGATAAATTGTAAAATAGGAAATGTGAATTCAAAGATCATGTAAAGATAACCTTAAACTTTATCTTTATAATTGTGTACTATTCATAAGATTGTGAATTTTGTTATTAATAAATTATTTTATGGTGAATTGTATTCATAATTAGTAATTAATTAAATTAATGATTAATAATTAAATATGTGAATTTTTGAATCATATGTTTTTTTATTAATTTATTAATAAAATAAATTATTGAGATGGCACAAAAATATTTAGTTTTTGTTTTTTGTTACATGTTATGATATGTATCATCTAATAATTCAAAGGAAAATATGATAATTAAAATTTTCAGTTGTGAATGTGCATAATTAAGAATATTAGGGTAAAACATAAATCATGTTTATGATATTAGATAGACATTGTTTTATAATGATTTGAGAATAGACTATGAAAGTTGTGAATCTTATTCAATAGTCATAGATTGACGAGTTGTTGAGATGTGAGCGACTTGTAGCTAGGAACATGTTCGTCGAGCGGGAGACGAGGCATCTTGGATCCTGAGGATGTCGTGTGTCGATCGTTAAGTACTATAATGGTATCAGGGTATCCTAAGTCTTGAGAATATCCTGTGCCGATGGCTAAGTACCAAAGCGGTATCAGGGTATTAGATTAGATTAAGGGATTAAAGTATCCTGTGTCGATATTTACACGTATGATTATGTTTCCACGTAGTGAGTGATTATGATGAATAGAGATAAGTTGATAGATTTTGAATGTAATTTTATTAGGTTAAGCAGGCCCAGTTACTTCAGTTAATAAAGAAATAAAACTTAAAAGGTAATAATAAATATAATATTTGTATTAATAATTAATAATAATAAGATTCTAAATATTTATTGAGTGTTTGAATAAACTGAGTATTACTTGTGTAATTTAGTATTATATGTGTATTTTTTCATTTGACTATTTTCATTATATATTGATTTATTTGATGTACGGTCTGGTTACCTTTACTAAGCAGACGTTTCACCTATTGTTGTTATATATTTTTTAGAAGGTAAAGAGATTGCTGATAATTTCAGTGCATGTGATTGACAGTGTGAACTCTAAGTGGAGCCAACAAATCAAATTTTATACAATTGTTTCATTTTTTTTTACTAATGAGATTTTTGGTAAATAATTATATAACGGAGAGAAATTTGGCTAAATTGTGGTATAAGAATTACGGAAGATAATAGGAGAGAGAGCAGGGACGGAGCCACAGTGGGGGCAAGTGGGGGCATTTGCCCCCACTGACTCCAAAAAATTTTACATAAAAAAATTATTATTTTAAATTTTTAATTCATAAAAAATTAAAATTTTGCTTTCACTAAAATTTTGCCCCCACTAACTTTTTTTTCTTCCAGTGAAATTTTGCTCCATTCAAAAAAATTTCTAGATCCGTCCCAGAAAAAGAGAGGGGGAGGACATATTCATCGCTACAACAAGACTTTGTGAGTATTGAATCATACGAAATTCGGAGAACTTCTGATGGAGGCAAGAGGAAGGGACCGTTTATGAGAATTTGTGATATTTTAACTAGATAATTTTAGGGTTAACGATGAATGAAATTAGGGAATTGTAAGATTGGAAATTAACCCTTCAAATCCTCTATCCTAAAAATGGTGTACTTACCTTCTCCCAATGCATCCCACCCATCCATTTGTGTGGGACCCACACAAATAAATGGGTGGGATGCATTGAGACAAGATAGGTACATAATTTTTTAGACAGAGGATCAGTCTCCGGAAATTAATTAGTAACTAGTAAGTGCATAATGCCCTGCACATGAGACTGCAGCAGCGCGTAAAACCTCAGGGAATTGTATAATATTATAAGCAACGTATCCAACAATTGGGCATGCTGTGGGGGAGGACAGATCACCTGTCCAAGTTTCTCCTGTCCAACCCTATCCAAGTTTTAAACTACGACGTATTTGCTTCAAATTTTAAAACCACGTGCTTGGCAGGCGACACAGAGGAGATGAAAGAAAAAATAGCCAAGCCGCTTGGCAGGCGGCTTGCACAAAGAAACACACATCAAAGTCATGTATAAGGTTTATTATTCAGTTGGATCTTGACAATATTAAAACATGATTATTTGTTTATAAAATATATCCCATTTTACTATAATTCACACATAATTAATTTTGTCATTGATATTAATGTATATTTATTTATATAGTATTATTTATTAACAAAATAATAATGTTATTATAATTATAATTCTTATTATTATTATTATCTTATTCTTCTTCTTATTATTACTAATATTGTTATGATTATTTATATTATTATTATCTAAATCTTATTATTATTATAATTATTATAATTATGATAATAATAATAATAATAACAATAATAATAATAATAATATTTTTAATTTTTAATTTAATTTTTATTTTTCATTATTATTATTATTATTATTATTATTATTCACTTGAATAATTTTTAATAATAATTTGAATAACAATAAATATGAATTATATAATAATAATAATTATTATTATATATTTATTATTATAATTATAATATAATTATTATTATTGTTATTTTTATTTTTATTTTTATGTATCATTATAATACTTATA
>JANKOD010000009.1:18772791-18790861 GCA_026284645.1 Erythroxylum acuminatum | reverse complement strand
ATATCAGCTGATTTGACCAGCGGATTGTATTATTTGTTTGTCATTTGATGTTTGGTAAAATTAGCTGTTTAGTATTAGTTTTTTATGTGTAAAATGACTTATGAAGACATGACTTTAAAAGTAATTATAAGGGTATGAATATTATATATCTTAGTGTTTTGTTGAACATTCTTATAGTAATTGAGATTTTAGATATTTAATTCTACAAAAATTAAGTTTATAACACTAATAAAAATCATAGAACATATAATAATAATAATAATAAGAATAAGAATAACAAAATCTAATAATAATAATAATAACAATAACAACAACAACAAAATCTAACCCATCTCTAGTTTTATACCTTGTGTTGTCTACACACTTACTCGATGAATAATATCTTGCTTGTCAATTTAAGCTACCATATAGACGTTTTGATGAATTTATAGATAATAGTTGTAGTTAATCTTATACATTTAAGATAAGTTGAAATAAGTTTGAGGGCATAATTGTCTTTCACTAAAAATTTTATTAGCTGATAAGTTGAAAAGCTACTCCCAAGTAGCTTTTTAAAAAATGGTTGGTTAGATTAAATCAACCAACCCAACCAGCTCCTAACCAAACAAGTATATTAGTCGTTTGATTATGTCAAACAACTAATACTCTTTAATAAGCTGAAATATAGCTAAAAAGCTATTTACCAAACACCCCCCTAAATTATTCAACCAATTAACCTATGATAATGAGTACCACCGACGGAAATATTTAACCTATGATTAGCAGGAAAATTAGTTGTTTGTGAATTGCAATTGCGATATGTTACTCATTTCTCATTGTACACTTGGTTTAAATCAATATGTCCATTACTAAAACACATTAGTCAATTCAATATTGAAAAAGTGGCAAATAATTAAATATTGATAATAATGAGCATATAAGATACCATCTTCTTCTTTTTTATTTTTTTGACTAACTCTATGATTTGCCTTGATTGGGCAAGTATTTATTCGTTAATGACGACATAGTGACATATCCAAGTGGTTGTTAATTACTTACTATAAAGTGAATATATAGAATTGTTTAATATATGTGTCAATTTTATTCGATGAACCGATTTTGTATGTCATATATGAATAAATCGCTTTATTCTTTGCCCTTAAGGGGTGTGGCTAGATGGTTAAGAGCGAGGCTTGGCTTCGGTTAAGTCTCAGGTTCGATTTCTTGCTAACCCCTCTTGTAAGAACTTGGGGCAGCCGAGGTTTTACCTATGGATGGAGAACTAGTGAGACCCTCTGTGATGAGGTGTAGCCGCTTGGCCCTCTGCTGAGGTGTAGCTACTTGGCCCTTTGAAAGTGAACCCGCTTAATCTGCCTGCGGGGTTTCCTCGAATAAAAAAAAATTGCTTTATTCTTCATTAGGTAATTATGCCTCATTTTCTCCGCTTTATTCCGTATGAAAACTATAATAATTTTGTGGTGTGGGTACGTTGTCTACTGTGGCAATAATTGAACACAAGAATGCTTTAATTCCAAAACAATGGGATTCCCATCGATTAGTACAAGCAGTCTCAATTAGTACAATCACTTTGGAATAAAAGTGTCGTATAAGTGAGCTTATCACACTTTAACATATCTGTCAACAGCAAGAATATTGTCGAAGTACCAAAACGAAATGTAAGTTGGTGAGTTTGGCTTAACTTCGGGAACACAGTGTTAGTGATAAGTGGTTCAAACTCTTATTTGAACCTATACAGACATGTTTATTCTTATTTGTTTATGGATTTTGTCTTGCTTCTTCTTTATTTTCTAAAAGTTATTGCTGCTCTATGAAAACTAAGCATAGTCTAATAGTTTTTCGTTACGAAAATAAGCAAAAATTATTAGCGAGAATTGACGAAAAACATCGCTTATAGTTTTCAGCTACGGAGATTTGATGAAGATTTTTTTAGCCAAATGTCGTTTTTGTTGTAGACGTAAAATATATATTTTTTAATTTTTATTAGTAATTAGATGGGAATTCAAATAAAAACAAACATATTTATAAATAATTTATTTTAAGTGTGTTGCGATCAATTTCTTCAATAAAAATTGATAAAAATATTTTATTGAATCGAAACATAGAGATAAAATATTACGATAAGTATTTTTATATTAGAATATATAAATAAAATTAAAGTTAATGTTCCTAAAATATATATGTCCTTTATTATTATTTATTTTCAAATTTTTAATGTATATTTGAAAACTAATAACTTCAAGCTTGGTAATATCAGAACAAAAGAGATTGGGAGCATCAAACTTTTGATAAGAGTTTGGTTGTGTAACATTTCTTGCCAATTGAGTTACCAAAGAAACACATAAGAGATTTAAAATTCTTAGATTGAATCAGATGCGTTCCAAGTTCTGATTTTGAAAAGTTAAATTTCTGGAGAATGCAAGTGTTGGAGGAGTCCCTGGAGAGGAATCCATGTCAAATCATAGTTGATTTTGTTCCTTTCGAGAGCCTGTATAATAACCTTCTTAATCTTACTGGCGATTCCATAGTTGTCGTTCTCGAATCTGTTTTTTCCAAAAGAATGGTCGAAATATTCTGCTAATACATCATCAAATTTAATATGATCAAATCATTATGGACACTTCTTTTTGAGGGATTCTTTTTGTTTGGGAATTTCGTTCTTTCTTCTAAAATAAACTTGTAACAATTTTTAGGTATTGATACTCTGGACAACCGTAAGAAACACATTAGAATACTTGTACCTTTTTCTTTTATTTTTGGTAAAATAGAGAATTCAATATTATTATGTAATTATTACAAAAACTCGTGATCAATGTTTTAAAAACCATACTGGAAGTTAAACCGGTAAAAAAAGAAATTTAAAATTTAAAAGATTAAGTCGGTATTAGATAGTTATAAAATCGGCTAAAAATTTAATAAGATTTAAGAATTTAAAATATGATTTGAAAGAGTTTGCTCTTATCCATCGAAGAATTTAACGTTTAATTGAAAAAATATATTGTAAATCGATTTATTTTAGTTTATAAAAACTTATTTATTAATAAAAATTGATTGATTTTTAACAATAACAAACATAAAATCGAGTAAAATTTTGAAGTTTAATTGAAAAAAAGAGATTGTTAAATAAAAATTAATCGATTTGTTTCAGTTTATAAGAACTTATTAATTAATAAATTGATCAGTTTTTAACAACAACAGTTATCAAAATAAAAGTTGGTGAAGTTTGCCTGAAGACAACTTTCTCAAAATTGACCATGGAACCTTTTTAGTTGTGTCTTAAGTCTACTTCAGTAAAAAAATTATTATAGTAAGTGGTCTATTAATATATGTGATTTATTTTTAAAAAAATTATTGATGAGCCATTATATATTTATAAAAATGTATTTAATGTACACTAAATAAAACAAATTAATAATTTTATTATTATAATGTTCTTGAGAGATCTCAACATTAAATTAACAAATAAAACACTTGAAAAGGAATTGTCTGTGTTAATCTTATGTCATTTATGTTGAATATTGGCTCAACCTCTCAAAGTCAGAAGCTTGCAAAATCAGAAATGGATGCACAAAGTCAGAAATTGGTGCAGCTTTCGGTGATCAACAATGGTGGCTTCAACCATGGTGGCTTCAACCATGGTGGCTTGGTTCACACCCATTTAATTCTCTATAAAAGGGAAGCAAATGAAGAGCAGAAGTTGTGTTGGGAGATCGTTGGAGAAGAGAAGTTGTGAGAGAGTAGAGAGTTTTCCAGAAGAGTGAGAGAGCCAAAATTTCGAGAGAGAAGAATAGTGAGAGGGGAGAGAAAAGAAAAATAGTTATATTCTTTTGTTTTCTCTTTTCTAATAGGTTTGGGTTAATTTTGGGTCTTTTGGGAAACACTATTGTATACTCTCATTGTTATAGTGAAATACTCAGTCGTCTCCAAACTGGACGTAGGCATTGCTGAACCAGTATAAAATTTTGGTGTTCTTTTGTTGCTGTTTTATTTTTACTCCAAATTTAATCACGTTTCTGCACAACAATTTAGATGGTAACAATCTCTACTGGATTTTCCATGAAGAACTAAACGTACAAATGCTCCTGTTGCCATATGCCAAAACCCTTTTTTTTTCAGACTTTCAGGTTTTGCTTTCTATTCCTTTTAACACAAAATCTGTCTCTTCTCTGAACAGATCTTCGCAATCTCCCCATTAATGTCTTTTATTTTACATGAGATTCTTGCCATTTGTAGTCCTATGACTTTCACTAGCCAGACCAAGCTCTTTTGCTCCCATTATAAAAGCCCCATTACAGCCACCAACTTT
Organism: Erythroxylum acuminatum; assembly: GCA_026284645.1. Taxonomy (NCBI): domain Eukaryota; kingdom Viridiplantae; phylum Streptophyta; class Magnoliopsida; order Malpighiales; family Erythroxylaceae; genus Erythroxylum; species Erythroxylum acuminatum. The sequence continues at coordinate 18,786,558 of JANKOD010000009.1, read as the reverse complement.
CCAAGCATCTTGTTCTTCCATCTCCAGCCATTCAGGCTAAACTTCGAAGTCATCAAAACTATACAGTTCATTCCTTAAGTAAACGTGGACTGGTGCTCCCTTTGGTCCAATCTAAGGGGAGAAGAGAAGGCACGTACATGTCTGCTGATTCATGGATGCCTCTGAACTGCATGCATGTGTTCAGCAATCGTTTTAGTGTCGCAGTTCAAGGGTTTGCATGAACGAGGAGACTTGTTTACCTTCTCCTGTCCTTTATTGGATTGAAGGGAGCTCCGAACTTGTGTTTTCTATTAACTTACTTCTGCTTTCAGAGATTTCGGTTATGATCAAAACTGAAAAATATTGATGCGATTCCTTTTCTGTTTTTTCTTTGTTTTGTTGGTCCAGGTTTTGACGAGTTGATCGGGAGCTGAAAGTCATGCGTCTGGTTGGTCAGACGCAGTAGGCGACGTGACGTTAACTTCATTGAACAACTTAGCATGTTTTGAATCAATTCAAAGTTTCAAATTGCCTGGCAACGTGTTCTATTCGGCGAGGGAGGACCTCAAAAGCTCGAGACCTCAACTCTGAGACCTACCCCAAGACTTTGAAGCCGGTGGTTCATGGTTGACTCCGTCAGTGGTGGGTAGACACACAAGACAAAGACGTAAATAGTTTACTTAATTACATAATTTACTGTATTAATTTAGTGATTTACCTAATGTGTATTCAAAGATAAGATTGCAAGTTAAGTGATTTAATCAAGAGCATATAGTTTACAAATTATTACATGTAATTAATAATTTTCTTAATACAAACTAATAATGAGTTTTATACAAATAAAAAAAATTAAATTATGAATTCTAATCATAATTACAATTTTATTATTTATAATTTTGGTACGAATAATTTACATTTATTAAGAACTCAAATATTAAATAAAATTATTTATTAATTATATATTGATAATAATAAATTTTATAATTAGTAATTATTTATATAATAACTCGTAAAATATATATTCTAAAAGCTATTTGACGTACTAATAATTGATAGTTAAATGAATGATTGAAATCTAATGTCAATGGATTTAACATGCTCTTCTCTTTTTTCCTAACAAATCGTACTTAAAAATCTTTTAGATAGCTAAACAAGCTATTATTTTCAACTAATCTCAGCTGAAAGTCTTTGGCGTGAGTTTCTTGGTGTTGCGATTTGTACTCCTCGGAGGACTTCTAATGCCAATTTGTACTAGTTCACCTAATAAGGATTGAAAAATAATTATAAAAATTTTAAATTGATTAACTTTTTAATTTATTTTATTTTAATAATTCTTATTATTAAAACTTTGTTGACTTATTAATTGATTTTTTTTTTGGTTAAATGGATACAAGAAACAAACGAGGATTAACACCTCAAGAAGGTCACCAATTTCTGATCAGTTTAAAGCAACAATCAAAGCCCCGGAGCTGGAGTCTCCCAAAAAAACCACCGAGTCATAACTGAAGAATCCTGCTTAGCTAGAAAATTTGCACATTGATTAGCTTCACGAAAAATATGTTAGAGATAGCAATATCAATCTCTTGCAACCTGTTAGTGAATATATAAAATCAATTAAGTTAGTCTCACACAAGAGCTTAAGTTATTGTGGTGAAATGGTCATTTAACATGGTATCAAAGCCTTTGTGACCAAATGGTCGTGAGTTCAAATCCTATCATCCACCTATTATTCAACACAAGGTTGAGTGAGCCTGTGCAAGTTTCAAGCCCTAAGAGCTTTCACTTGAGGGGGTGTGTCGGTGAATATATAAAACTAATTAAGTTGGCCTCACACAAAAGCTTAAGCTATTGTGGTGAAACGGTCACTTAACACAATCAACGTCTTGATGTCTCCAACGAGAATAAACATAGGATGTGAACTGAGGCAAGAAGTCATTACAAGATTAACTACATCTTGAGAATCAAACTCAACAATAACTTTTCAGTAGCCACGACCCCAAGCCAAAATTAAAACATGTCGAAGCGCCTGCAACTTGGCTATAGTATAGAAGCATGACCAATATATCCCGAGAAGCCAATAATTCAGCGTCTATGTTCATCACGAATCAAACCTCCAAATCCAACGTCACCCGTCACCCGTATTACCAAGAGTATTTATATTCACATTGATTAGCACTAGTAAATTAATTAATATTCATAAATCATAATTAATTTAATAATTTATTTTTAATCGAATTTTATTTTTTTAAAAGAATAAAATAATCTTTTTGTTCATTTTTTAAATTTTATTTAATGTTATTGTATGCGATTTTACAATATTATAATACAAATTAATATTTTTAAGTTTAATTTTCAACATCATGTAAGTCTACTAGTTTGTCAAGAACACGATTGGCAGAACAACTGTGGCCGAGATTAGAGGAATTGATTGTTGAATTCCTTTTTCTCTTATGAAAAAATCAGTCTTTGGCCAAAGTATTTGACCTACCGTTTGCTTTTCCCATGTGAGTGGATCTATATTCTATAATCGTTTTGATTAATTAATTTAAAATTAAAATTTTTAGTTATTAAAAAGTAATATTATTTAAATTTTAATTTTAAGAAAAGGCTTAAAAATTAGGAACTGTTGGGTTGATTCAACTTCAAATCGATTCATATCATGCCTCAACTGAAATACCAACCAAACCTAAAGACAGACAGGTAAGGTAAGCTAATAAACAGCAACCACTAAAATAGGTTGTTAGAACATAAAATGCAAAGTCCTAGTCCACAGCCACAGCTGACTTTGTTGTGTAACGATCAATTCGAACAAATCAAACCACTTCTGTTACGTTCTGTTCTGTTGTTTAGGAAGTTTTATTTAATCACCGTGTTCTCGGAGCTCCAACTCTCAAAACGCGGCTCCGAGGATAGGATCTAAATTGCTCGACTCGACCCCAAGATCTCCACGCTCCCTCTCTGTCGCGTGTTGGATAGTCGCCAGGTCAGCTCGCCCACTTTGCAAATGTTAGGGTTTCGCTTTCTCTTCTTTCAATTCTGTTTGTTCACTTTTGTTCTTGTCTTGCAGTGAAAGCGGGGGTGAGAGGGGATCCATGAGAAATTCCAACACGGATCTGTTCGACCCGAGAACGGAGATGGATGCTGATGATTCGCGTGCGGGCTCTGCTTCGGATGGGGATTTTAGGTTCGCTTTTAATGATAGTAATTTCTCCGACCGGCTTCTTCAGATTGAGATTATGGGTGGGTCGGCCGATGACAGACCCGACGGCGATGGGTGCACTAGCATCGCTGACTGGGCTCGCCACCGTAAGCGACGGAGAGAGGATATCAAGAAGGATAATGGTTTGTGTTCCCTTCTCAACGTTATATCTTTTTAGTGTTTTTCTTCACAAATTTTGGAAATTTTCTTACTTTGTGGATAATTTCTAGCTCACTCTTTGGGACATAATAAAATTAGAGCATGAAATGGGAATGTAAAGAAGAGTTCTTGTAATGTAGTTTGACTACGTAATATAAAATTTGAGAGACCGAAATGTCCAGAAAATAGGGTTAGATGTAGCTTGAACTTTAATTGTTTTTTAATGGAAATTGTTTAATTTCCTTTCCTCTCTCATAGTGGCGGATGGATCAGATAGTTAATTAATTATTTCGGAGATCTATCCCAGTGAATTTTGAAGTCATTGTACTGAGAAAGGAATGCCTTTTCCTTTATAAATTTGTTTTGCAAAAAATGCATATATTCATCCTAATTTCCTCCATATCTTGTGGTATTTGTTGTGTAATATATATCAGCACTTCCATATGTTTTTTTCCTTTCTACTTGTAGGTTTGGTTTTTCTTCCCATCATTATTACTTACCTAGTGCCTGGTTCATGGCTTTTATGATGTTAATGAATGTTTGTAATGGGGTTCAGCTGCAGCAGATCTGTCTATAGGTGCAGAGGAGCAGATCTTAACTTGCAACCAACCTGATATGGATGACTGTGTTGGTAGTGAGAATCAAGATGAGGAACCAGAGGCAATGATAGAAGAGTTTCCTTCGGGTACCCTGAGTTCTTTAACCTAGATATTGATTTAAAACTTTGACACACATAAATCTTCAGACAAGTTTTGTTGTGGCCTACAGCTGGAGCTTCTATATAATATCCTACATTCATGATAGGGACGTACGTTGGAACACTATTATCTAGATACTCAGAAAGAAACCTTGGAAGTCATCGTCAATTCATAATGCTTTCATCTTGAAGGGACACAAAAAGGCATACTTGAGATTGTGGGGGGAGCAAATAAAGTTCTTTAGTTTGAACTCTTTCTTTTTTATCCCCAGTGAATTTAATAAGACAACAGTTACCTCTTATGTATCATAGTCTCGTCATCTCTGAGAAAACCATTTTAATTTTGTTTCTAAAGGAATTCCGTCATTGATTCGCTGTTTGTTCTTCAAATTACCCGGAGCTTTTAGATTGGCTTATTTTATTTTATTTTGGGTACCCCGACAGGTGATGAAGCTGCAGATGGCAATGAGCCAAAATGGAACGACTGTTCTACAGTTGTCAGAGTTGTAACATTACACATTAGCTCGCCTATTTTAGCTGCCAAAAGTCCATTTTTCTATAAGGTCAGAATTGATTTGCATCCTATTCGACTCATAAGCAAAGTCATTAGATCTTTCCCGTAAGAAACTTACTGATTGACTCCTTTATTGCATTTGTGTAGCTATTCTCAAATGGGATGAGAGAGTCGGAGCAACGACATGTTACACTTAGAATTAATGCAAATGGTATGCAACATTTTCATCATTTTTGTTACAAATACTATTATTCATCGGTCCATACAGAAATCTGTACTTTAATTGTCTTACTAGTTAATATTGGGAAACCTGTTATTTATGGAACAATAATGGTTTTTGATAATTTACTGTGGTTTTCTTCTTTGTCTATTTTTTAGCTTTAGCGCTCATTACACCTGTATATCATTAAGATCATCATACAAATTCTCCTTGTTCCAAAAAATTATTCCAAAATGGGCTTTCCAGTTCTGATATAAAGATTAGACTGAATATTGAGATTAAAAATTTCTCACTATGTTTTAATGTTATCTTGTCCTGAAACAGAGGAAGCCGCCCTCATGGAGCTTTTGAATTTCATGTACAGCAATACCTTGTCAACTACAACAGCTACTGGATTGCTTGATGTACTAATGGCTGCTGACAAGTTTGAGGTTGCTTCATGCATGAGGTATTGCAGCAGATTATTGCGGAACATGCCTATGACACCAGAGTCTGCTTTACTTTATCTGGAGCTTCCTTCCAGTGTGTTAATGGCTGAAGCAGTTCAGCCATTGACTGATGCTGCTAAGCAGTATCTTGCAGCCCGTTATAAGGACATGACCAAGTAAGTGTCTTTTGATTTCCATTTTGCTTTGGTTAAATATTTCTCATTGGTCAATGCATCAGTGCCAGAATTCTTTCATCTCCTCATCGTCATGTAATGCCTAGCAGTCCTTGTCAAGGGCTTGTTATGAGTATTTTGGACTGGTCCTTTATTGTTGTAAAGGACGATGATGCTAATGACATTTGAGAAGATAAAAGAATCTTCAGCTGAGCTTGCACTTGAATTCTATGAATGAAATTCTTTTGGTGATGCTCATTTTTTTGTTGTTACTAATGATCAGGGCCCAAGAAGAGGTGATGGCATTGCCTTTAGCTGGAATCGAGGCAATATTATCTAGCGATGACCTGCAAGTTGCCTCTGAAGATGCTGTATATGACTTTGTTTTAAAGTGGGCTCGATGTCAGTACCCAAGGCTGGAGGAGCGACGTGAAGTACTGGGTTCATGCCTAGCTCGTTTCATTCGTTTTCCCTACATGACTTGTCGCAAGCTCAAGAAGGTGTTAACTTGTAGCGATTTTGATCATGATGTTGCATCTAAACTTGTGCTTGAGGCTTTGTTTTTCAAGGCCGAGGCTCCACACAGACAACGAACCCTGGCAGCAGAGGAGTCTGCAGCCTTGAATCGACGTTTTGTGGAGCGTGCTTATAAGTATAGGCCTGTAAAAGTGGTAGAATTTGAATTACCAAGGCAGCAGTGTGTTGTGTACCTGGACTTGAAGCGGGATGAGTGCGCAAATCTGTTTCCATGTGGACGGGTGTATTCTCAAGCATTCCACCTGGGTGGGCAAGGGTTCTTCTTGTCAGCACATTGCAACATGGACCAACAGAGCTCTTTCCATTGTTTTGGATTGTTTTTGGGGATGCAGGAAAAAGGTTCGGTGAGTTTTGCAGTGGACTATGAATTTGCAGCAAGGTCGAAGCCAACAGAAGAATTTATTAGTAAGTATAAAGGCAACTACACCTTCACTGGGGGCAAAGCAGTTGGCTATAGAAACTTGTTCGCCATGCATTGGACTTCATTCATGGCTGACGACAGTCCCTATTTTATAAATGGGGTCCTGCATCTTAGAGCCGAGCTCACCATTCGACCTGACCTCCCCATTAGGCACTGACACTCTTCGAAGCAAGTTCCCTAGGGTAGATTTCTACGCCTTTGGCTTTCTATTCAAGTCTAATCACGTATGTACTGTAATAAGGGAGCGCCCTCCACTGAGCTACTACTGAAATGTCCCCAACTTGTTTCGGCCTGAACTATGCTTGGAAATGCTTAGGGGAATGTACATGTGGAACCACATCCTTGGAAGGTTGTATGGGCTTGTTTTACTGGCTGGCCATTAAATTGTAATTTCAGAACCATCCAGCATATGCTATTGGACTGCATCTATGTGTATACCTTTTACACAAATGTAGCTATTTAGTTCTGCTGTTTCTCTATACCGCCTTTCGTAACCTTGCTAAGAAGGCACTGGTTTAAGAAAGAAAATGCTAATGGTTGAGAACTTCCACTACATGCTTTAAGGAAGACCATTGCAATTTACTTCATCCTAAAGGATGATTGATTAGAAGTTGAAGCTTGTGAATGTTATTTAAAACGAATTTGTTATTTAACTTTAAATTATTAGTTCGTTTAAGTAATTTGTTTGAATTATATAAATTTTAGATTATCATGTGTATTCTCCGGTTTATACAATACCTACTATAGATTATTCAATAATTTTGGAAAAGAAAATATATTTAAAATTGCTGTTTATTCATCTTGAGAATGCACGTAGATTGCTGAACAATACTGCAATGGGTAGAACAAGATTACGAGTACATGGCTATTATATATGGCGGATACAATTACCAAAACGGAGCAGAGTTCTAACTTTCAACAGAGAATACGAATGTCATTACACAATGGATGTAGAATCCCAAAACAAAACAAGTGAAGATTCAGGACAAATTTGCCTACCAACCATTGTAGGTCTACTCGGTTCCAGCTATCTTTTTCTTTAGTGCTTCAATATCTGAGGCAAGCTCTTTTCTGCGTGACTGAAAGAGGGATTACACAATTTATTAGTGATATATTTTGTCAGATATCACAAAACCACCCAAAAAGTCTGATCCTTATCTTCAATTTCTCCTAAATACAGAGTAGATATCTATAGGTCAATCTCAAAGTTCTATATGTTTTTAGGTGTTGAGCTTTATGCAGTACTCTATAACTTCCAATCTCCAGAAATCAAAGTGGAATGAAGTGCTTTTCCTACGTATGCTATTTATGATATACTCAAGCATCACAAATTCAGTATTGGAGACCAGGACTTGAGAGTTGATCAAATGAGTTTCTTACCTTGAAGAGAAGGTATCTGTAGACAAACCAGCCAGTGTAACCAAGGCCAACCAACTCCATGATCTTTGGAAGCTGGAGACAGATATAAATAAGCACAATTGAATTAAGAACAGGGAAAGCATTTATGTGACTCGTATTTACTTGGAACTTATCACCTACCAGAGGTACAGAGTTGATTGCGCTAACAACAATTGACGATAACCAAACAGCAACTATTGCCCCACCTCCATACAGAATGACAGTGGATTTGTTCTCAACTGCATCCCACTGGATTTTGATAAATGAAGCCAATTTAGATTCATGATTTTGTATTTAGAGGTAAAGGGTAAGGGTATTACAAAGTATGGGAAGCTACTGAGAATCTGCTTAGGTTCACACCTTTTCCTTGAGGTCTGTGAAAAGCTCACCGGCATCAACAGGACTAGACTCTTCTGTGGCTCTGATCAAGAAAGAAGAAGATCTACGGGCATCTGCACGAAATGTAAAGTCAATTCAAGTATTTAAGCTCAATTCACAAAAGCAATGGTCAAACAAGTTAGAGCTTCAATGCACGCATTGAAAGGGTAAATGTTAAATTATCTCCAATATATTGGTAATAAATGGTAATATGATCACATAGGTGAATCAGACAGAATAGTATCTTGTTTCTATGTCCATTGTCTGATAAATCTCAACATTACCATAACAAGAACTTAAATTTTTTCTTACATCCAAACCAAGACAATCTCTTCTAAAGCATTTCTTAAAGGGTAAAACAACATATTGATAAACAAAAATATTAGTTAACCAGACCTTTAAAAAAAAAGAAAAACATACACACACACACACAAACGCTGTTCTTGTTCGTCTTTGAGAAAACTGAGATTTCCAGGTTTGTCTTTCTTGTTCATGTTTCCTAAAACTCTGATTACAATAATGTCGGAACATGGAAGACTACCTGAGACTTGCTTGATAGAAGATGGAAACGACTGGCTGGGCAAGCGAGGTCGGAGATAAGGTAACGCAGAGCAGCGAACAATTGCGGTGGAGGTGGGGACACGTGGCGACAACGCCGTGACTGATGAGGATGTCGCCGCCGCATAAACCGTCGCTGCCATTGGATTTCAGTGAGTGGCTGCCCAGACGCTTTGAGTCTCTCAACTTCGCCTTTGACTCGGGAGTGCTTACTCCAAAATTTTCTTCTCTGCTGACTGCTGAGCTTTTCGCAGTATTTTTTTCATACTATATTTTTCAAAATTTATCCTTTTGCGTACTGAAGTTTAAGACATTGGTTGTGATGGTGACACGTGGAGGTGGCAATCTTCCTGATTGGTTCATTTCCCTATCTGAAATCCACGTTTGAGCCGTCCTCTACCTCTCACTAGTCACTAAATAATGGGCTCGGATATGCTGAGAGACCTGAGTTGACTGGGCCGGGGCTCAATGGGTTAATAGAAATAGACCGGTCCAGTGTCCCTCTTCTCATTTTCTGATGTTAACGAAACTATTGACGGCCAGATCCTTTGTCTAATATTATGGTATCTTATTTAATCCCCTGAATCTCAACCATTCATTTATGTGAATCTCGTGTGCGGTGGGTCCTGCATAAATGAATGCGGGACCTGTATAAATGAATAGCTGAGATTCATAGAACAGAATAAGACACCATAATATTAGACGGAGAATCCCACCCTTTCGTCCACCTGTATTGAAACGTACAACAAAACATTCGCATTTATGTTATGCAAGAAGGCTCCTGCTCTATGAGATTTAAAAGGACCTTTTTAGTACACAAGACATGTCTCTTCTTATGAAAAATGTACATATATATTTAATAACTTTGCATGAACACAAAATTGTAATTAATACGCTAAGAAACAAAAGGGAAAGTAATATTTGAGGTGCAATTTGAGATAAGGACGTTAGCAAACAATGGAAGTGCCCTAAAGACTCAGTTTTGAGGAAGTTTCTTTCGAAACAGACTAGTTTTTTTATAGCCTAAGAACATAACCAAATGTCTATTTTTGGACTAAGCAGCAATACAGGAACTTCCGTCATTTTGGGACCTCTGAACAACAGCTACTCCACTGCTTCGTTGTCATTGTTTGTCCCAAATTGAGTATAGGAAGTCACAAAGCTAAATGTTACAGAACTTGGGACATATCAGGACAACATCAACTGGTTAAAGTAGGTTTCGGGTGCTAGTCTAATTGGCTTGGCTTCCCACATCGAAGCCACTGGCAGTTTGCCACTTCTCTTTGTGACTCATATTCCCTTATACCCTTTTTTCTTCAGCCGAGATCTGTTTTTGTTCCTACTAAATTGCTATGATTTCATGACAAAACTGGTTTGATCTCCAGCAATTTTTCCTTTTTGTGGCGATTTTGGTGCAACTTCTCCATCATATTTCTTTTGAAGAATTCTGGAATTTTGTGCCCCTCCATTTTGCTTGACTGATTAAGAATCGACAATCCTTCTTTTCCAGGGATTTGAAGAGGCGACTCTCGTTAATCCCATTTTTGGATTCATACAACAGAAAAAGAGCGCTGACCCTGGATCGCTTTTGGAGTATACATCCATTCTTTCAATGGCCTGCGTGCATTGATGAGCTCTGTTCCTGTGGTTAAGAAACATGTAAACCATGAGAAGGGTCTCAGTGACAATCCTGATGGGTTGGGACGGAAGGTTGCACGTCGTCTACACGATTCTTTCTGTGATATTGATGTTGTCGCATGGAGTTTATGGCTCAGACAGCAATATGGATCCTGAGTCCCTAGATGCAGTGTTTCAGGAATACACCATGAAAGAACTAGTTCATCATCGTACAGGTATTCTATTCGACGTTCACCTCCCATCAAATTTCACTGGCATGAACATCTCAGCTGTTAGAGTTAGAAGCGGGAATCTCAGGGAAAAGGGAGCCAAATTCAGTTCCTTCTACTTTCCACCGGGAGTTGTTGCGTTCCCATACGTGAAGAGACTTGCTATAGTGTACCAAAACCTGGGAAATTTGTCTTCTTGTTACTATCACGTGCCTGGTTATTCTTTTGTTAGTCCAGTTGTTGGTTTCTCAGCTTACGATGCTTCAAATTCGTTGCTTTTAGGCAATGAAACTCTCAGACTTTCAGCAATGGGTGAACCCATTTTGGTTAACTTAACTCGGACGACGACGACAACAGATGGTTACAAAGGCGAGCCGAAATGTGTGAAATTTGCGCAAGGTGGGTTGGTCCAATTCAGGAACATAACTAAAGAGATGTTTTGTTTCACAGAAGGTGATGGGCATTTTGCAGTCGTTGTTCCATTGCCTGAAAAGAAGGGAGATAAGGGCTGGATAAGGTGGGTTGTTGGATGTGTAGCAGGAGTTGTTGGGCTGCTTTTGTTGGGTCTGATTTTGATCACATCATTAAAGCTAGTAAGAAGTAAGATCATGAAAGATATGGAGGGAGCTTCTGAGAGAGGTGTGCCCCTCGTTATGACTTGGATTGGAAGAAGTAAAATGCCTTCTGCATCAATGACAAGAACCCAACCATCTCTCGAATTTGGGAATGCTCCTTGACTTGTATGCTAACCTTTATTAGTTCTTCCTTTTTTTTCCTTGTCTTCTTTTTGCTTGTTTTCCTTTCTGGGTTAGAGATTGTAATTTTGACATACTCTTTCAAGGTTGTGGTCTCTGTTTTTGGAAAAGCTGATGAAGAGAATTCATAAGCACTGCCATTGAAGAACCTTTTGTTAGCACTTTATTGTAGTCCCTCAGCATAATAGTTCCAACAATTTGGGTTAGCACTTTATCTCGAACTTGGGCTTTTTACTGACCGATCGTGCGGTATTTGAGTATTATTCTCTCCGTTTTGAAACTCGAATCGGACCGGTCGATTTGACGAGTGATCGATCGGCTATCTGGTCCGGTTGATTCCTAAAAATCTGTCTTTAATTGAATTAGTGCGAATCGATAAGAACCGGTCAATTAACCTGTTAAACAGGAACTGGTCGAACCGGTTAGCCACTGGTTCAATAATTTTTTTTTATTTTACTTTTTTCTTTCATGTGTTTTTTAATTCTTTCAAAAGTAAAACCCACATTTTCTCTAGAAATCTAACAGAAGTATAGAAATTTATCTTATTTGCTATATTTTTCTATTTTTAATATTACTAATATTATATATAATTATTGCTTAATTATGACGTCACATCGATTCGACCGGTGGTCGAACCGATCGCACCGGTCAAACTGATGACCAGTAAGGCCTCCGGTTCGACGTTTGGTCCGAGTTTCAAAACCTTGCTTACATGTTACAGAAACCGAGGTTGAAGTTTACGGATTCAACAACAGTGCACGCATTCTCAGAATAGGAGTGTGTTGTTAACTTGTTATAGCCACAAAGGTTTTAATCTTTTAACTTGATATTACGTGAAAGATTACCCTTTCCCTGATTACTTCACTACTGAGATTTTATTTTTTCGTTTCAAAATGTGCAACAAGTTTTGTTATCATCATTTAGTTTGTACTCTCTCAAAATGTTAGTCCAACTCAATTTAGAGTTGATTTTCAAAAGCATTTATAGTTGGAATTTTATATAAGTGCATGCATAAAATTTTAATTGTTAATTAGTGCTCTAATTTTCAAAGTGAATCATGATACATTTTGGTTTACTTATATCAACACACACATTTAGCTATTTATTTCAAGTTTGTCACCTTCTTCATAACAGGACAATTTAACAAAACTATAGGTAGGAAGGGTTGTCTAAAAGGGAAGAGACATGCCTCCTCGTCATCTCATCATCCATTTGATGAAAAGAGAGATCAAAAGGATAATTCATCGACATCTCAACCTACTTCTATCTTTAAACGAACATCTGTGTGAATAATTCTTTTATGCATTAAATTTATTATTATTTTATTATGGATATTATGAGGTGATTATAACATAAAATTATCGCATTTAAAAAATGGCTTTAATCATAATTTCCTATTTTACAATTTTTTGTTTTTTGAAACATTGTTTACAATAAGTTAATTTGAAATGTTACAATTAATTTTTAATAAATATTATATAGAAATTAATAAATTTTTTAAAGGTAATTAATTGATTAATTATTTTTGTTTTATTTGTTTCAGCGGACCAAGGAAACCAAGGTAACATGTTTTTACATATTTTAATTTTTATATTATAAATACTTGTCTATTTTATTTTTATTTGTAAATATTGACTTGTTGGGCGTATGCGATTTCGGGGGTGATTGAAGAAATGTACAACATTGCAATGAGAGGATTAGGTGCGAAGATTCAAATATTATCTCCTCAAGATTTAATAGATTGGTGTCGCTTTAATTCAAGAATGGGAGGAGCAATAATTAGTCGTGTCTATAAATGGAGTGTGAGCAATCGCTTAGCAACAGAAGCTACAATGAGATATATAGGTGGAAAAAAGATCTTTCGTAACCACTCGAGGAAAGTAAAGGTACGAAACTTACATTCTTTTAATAAATATTTAGAAAGTTTATAATATTAAAATATGTAAATAATTTGAAAATTCCTACAAATTATTTACATATTTTTTTACTCATACGTTTATTGCAATGGCTTTTTTAATTTAATAGTTGAGATTTTTAACTCGATATAATCCATGATCATCAAAGTGTAGAGATAGAGTCCTTCAAAGAATTTGGCACATATGATGATCAATCGGGCAAACCACTTCAACAGGTCAATGAAAGTGCTCTATTAAAGATGGTTAGCAAATTTCCGGTGGTTGGTATTATTCATATATGCCAATCTTTCATCAATTTGAAGAAGGTAAAAATTTTATATTTTTAATTAATACGTAAATGGCATTTCAATTAATATTATATAAAAATATGTTTATTTTAGAGGATAATATATGCTGGACCTGGTCATGATGAAAGAAAAGAAGAATTTCATGCTGTTATGATCGTGGGATATGGAAATGATAAGAGAGGAATTTTTGGATCATAAAAAATTCATATAGAAATGCTTGGGCTGATGAAGAATGCGGAAAAATAATGAGACAAACTAGTTTGCCAAATCCAAAGCATTCTTTGTTTCTCAACTATTCATA
>JANKOD010000009.1:18748805-18762801 GCA_026284645.1 Erythroxylum acuminatum | reverse complement strand
AGTCGTAAAAATGAACAAAAACAGTACAAACCATCTAACACTAGTGATAATAGGGATAAAAGAAGTATCCTAGATGCTCTTATGAATAAAAATAGATGGACTCAGATTTTATTTTTTATTTGATATCTTAATATATCTATAATTATTATTATTATTATTGTCACCAATTAAATTAACGGGGTAAAATTTTAATTTTTTAATGAAATTAAAATTTAAAATAAAATTAAAATTAAAACTTTTTCAGTAATATAAAAGTACTTTAAATATTTTGCCTCCATTCAAAATAATTTTTAAATCCGCCCCTGCTTACAAATGAAACCTATAAGGCTATTTATAACCTTTCATCGCCATGGATGACTATGATCTATTTAATTTCATGGCCTAAATTGATTCTTTATAGTTATTGTCATTATCACACTCAGTTTAAAATTTCTTAATAAAATGAAATTTGAAAAGGTATGATAGTACGCAGTCTTACCTTTAAATAATAGAGAGGCTGCTTCCAGATTCTTTAGAATATTTTATATTATTCTACATACATGATGTACATTATATATTTATTTACAACATTCTACATTCTTCCATAATGTTCCACAAGCGTTAATAATATACCGACTCTTGATAGTCATTTAAGGTTGAGCTAGAGCCGAGCCTAAATTTAAGTCTAAACCCGGCCGATCTGAGTGGCATTCATCGTCCTTGAGTGATCTCAAATTCCATCATTTGGTATTCAGTGAAAAAGGGCTGATTCCAGGATTTTTTTTTTGAAATAAACCAGAATTGGTATTAAGCAAAGGTAGGATAATGATCCCACACCATAAAAGAGTTATACAAAGGAGTCATAAAAAGGGCTGATTCCAGTTACAGACACCGAAGGGTGACATCACATATATGGGCTTAGAGGGCGACATCACATCCATTAACTTGTAACAAAATATCTAAAAACAAAGGCCCAAAGGGTATGGTCTCGTTAGCTTAATGTGCGATTACCAAATACAAGAAACAGTTGAGTGGACCAATTGATCCAACTCTTTACTTAAGACTCTTCCATATAGAAGGTCTTGAGTTCGAGTTACGTTAAAGGAGGGAAAATAGAATTTCTTCTTAATTGATGATCCTCTAACTCCTTGGGTACAGCTCCTTGATTGGATCAATTACGGACGCTTCGCTTTCAGCAACAATGTGGGAGTTGAAGCTACGAGGAAACACGATAGCTGCTGAGAATCTGATGTTGAGCAGGAGGGGCCAGTGATTAATCAGCAGTCGACCAATCGAGTATGTGACAGCTCTTTGTGCGCAGATTGACTTTCTCTAGGATTCTTGGGGTGAGGTCTTAGAAGTTTAGGATTAGTCCGACAAAACTGAGATATCTCATGTAAATTAAAAAAAAAACAAAGAAACAGTTTGATTTCGTTTTCTTATTAGCTACACGCCTGCACCTCACCCACTCCCCCTCAGGTGTGACAGCCATAAAGCATTTTAGGGACAGCGAGTTCAAACAATACGGCTCTAAGGGGCATTGTCGTCAACAAAATAATATCCAAATGGGATAACCTGAAAATTCAATCCTGCTGGCGAACTTATAAATTTGGTTGAAGTCCACGTAAATTGCGGCCCGCCATCTTAATGTGACAGCTAGCCACGTCAGCTTGTCGGGCAAAATATTGGTCGCCACGTCCGATCACTGCAATCGCAACTCGGAAGTCGCTTTTTAAGCCGGCCGCGAATCGCGCATCATCGTCGATACTGACAACTAATCAACGGTGGAGATGTCTCTCCTACGTGGCGTCTGAACTGACGTCACACCCCACTACGCCCAGTCACTGAAACACATGCTTGCTTTTAATATAGAAGAGATGATGGATATGGAGTTACGGACACGCTACTTTCAGCTTTTATCCTTGAAAACTCAAATTCACCCACCTAACCATGCGGTTCAACTTTAATGTAAGGGGACCTCCCACAATGTGACTTATAAGTACACGATATCTTTACATTAATTTAAGTTACCATACCTTAATTTAAATAGTGGGTGGGTCAAGTTTAATACAGACGGAGCAAATAAATGTTCCGCCTTGTCAGTTACAGTCGAAGGCATCCTCCATGATAGTACAAGTAATTAAATTGGAGGTTTCGCTCATAATCTCGACTGGTGCTTATCGGTGTCTGTCAAACTCTGAAAAGTTTATACAGAACTCATACTCGCATGAAACCTCGATTACTGCTGGATCAAACTCGAAGTTGACTCCATAGCAGCGATTAATCTTATTTCTTCCTCGACGAGCCGATCACAGATTTTAAACCCCATAATTTAAGGTATTAATAAACTGTTCGCTCGGAAGTGAATGGTAGCACATCGTCGTATATACCGCGAGAGTAACAAATGTGCTGACTGACTCGTGAACTATGCTGAATATTTTGATGTAGGCACTATTTATTTTGATACTCTATTTATTAGTGTCATGTACTCTTTTTAAAGAATATATCGGAAATCTGTTTCCTACGTCTTGTCGTGTAATCTTTTTTACTACCTATTTATTAAAAAAAAAGGGGTACTGTGTCTATATGAATAAAGGAAGTTTGATATCAATCGACCGCATAAAAATGTTATCCTATGAAAGGAAGGACATCACCAATGAAAGAAACGATGTAGTATTCCCCACGTGGAGATAGTGGTGGTAGTGGCACGTGGTCCATTGAACTTCTCACGAAATTGCAGGGGACGTGATGTGAGAGCTGGTTAGTGGCTACTCTATTTCTACTGCCTGCGGGGTCCACCATGGTTATAAGAGATTAAGAGTATCCTGACGGGACACGTCAGGGTTCTGACAACATTTTCACCGACACACGCGAAACCTGGTGGGGACCGTCTCCTAGTACGTGTTTAGCTGATCTTTTACTTTACAAGCCTTGTTGGCAAATGGCAACGACACTCCCCTCCCTAACATGGAGTTCAGTCGTGGCTTAATCTCATCCGTTCAAAAAGATTGCACTTTAGCCGTTCGATTATTTGAGTTTAAAACAACTATTGTGGGAGTTGAAATTGGGCCTCTGATAAGGGGGAATCACTGACTTTGCCTTGATCGATTGAGAATGGACGGCTACGGCTAGGAGATAGCCTGTAGTTAAAGTATTGACTTCTTCGGTTGCAACGTGGACGGAGGTCATTCACCCTTACAACATATACATCGAAGCATATGGTATGAGTAAAGTCGCGGAGAGATCAAGAGATCCACGAAAGTGTAATCGTGTTCGTTTAACCATGTACAGTATTCAAGATATCAAAAGGACGTATAATATATAAACAATACGTATACGTACACAATTATCCATTTAAATATGGCACGCAAAGGAGGAAAAATAAGAAATTTTTTTTGTTGATGATCCTCTAGTATTCTGGGCAAAACTCCTTGATCGGATTAATTACAAACGTTTCGCTTCCAACGGCAGTGTAGGAGTTGAAGCTATCAGGAAATCTGAAGACTGCTGGGAACCTGATGCTGAGCAGAATCAGTGATCAATCAGTAATTAACCAATCAAATATGTGACGACTCTTTGTGCGCAGAAATGTAAAGGTTACGTAAGAACCTAAGAGATCTTGGAGTTCCAGATTTACTTCCTCCAAAACTTTTGAGACGGGAGTCTTAGAGATTTATAATTAGTCCAACTAATCTGATATACTTAATGTAATCCCAAAAAAAACTGAAAAATAAGATTTATCTCAATTCGTTTATCTTTTATATTAATTTTAACTGAATTGGACACTGCATTAGTGTACGTTACTAAGACCACAAGTAGGCGGCCGACGGGTGGCCATTTGCGGATTTCAAAGGACCTATCCATTGTACTTGAATTTGAAAATTAAAAAGAGACCACGTAAGCCACGTGGACTAGGTCGGACCCTATTCCCGGAAACGTAGATCCAGTTAACACCTAACACGTGTTTGATGTAGTGACTTCGGCATAAAATAAATGGCCAGCTCAACAACCACCGCCACACCGTATATACGGTATCGTATGTCTTTTCCTTATACGACACGTGTCTGATGACCTGGACGTCGCCTTGGCGTTCCCCTTCTGCTGCTTCTTCTTCTTCTATCTCCCAACCTTCTCTCTCTCTGTGGAAAAAGAAATGCTAATCATCATTTTCGAAGCTCTCTCTTTTATACAAACAAAATGTAGGTGAATGCTTTCTTTAATCATCCAAGCATTCGATGTCTACACTTATTTTCCTTTTCATTTGAACGCCAAGAGAAAGAGGTATGCCCAATCTGGAGTATTGTTTTACTCTTTTATGTTTTTGTTTAGCAAGTAGTCGTTGCATATGTATATAAACATATATTTTTTATTTTCTCAAGCTGTGTTTGGTTGAGAAGAAAAAGATGGAAAGTTGCGAATTTTGTTTGTCCCGGGCATGGAAATTATAAGCTTTGACTAAACTTCAACACGAATTTTAACAGAGATGACAGGACTCTGAAATCTGGATTCATTTACTAGATTCCTTTTGTGCTCTGATGCGTCTTTCGTAGATTTGGATGTGACTAAGTTTTTGTTTCTGGAGAAACCTTTTCTTCTGAGAGCACCGAGATGAATGATCAAAACTTATGAAAGGAGTTCCAGTTTCATTAGCATGGACGGAGCTTATGAAATCTAACGGAGCTGTAAAGATGAGATCATAAGAAAGCATCCAAACATGGAATGCTAGATTAACTGATATTTCAAGGGTATTTCAGTCATTAGGTTTCGGGATTATCCCGGTCAAGGTGGATTTGGTATTTCACTTCTTTTTTTTTAATTCTTAGGACCATGCGCTAAAGCCTTTTCGAAACCTGATGGTATTACCTATACCACTTTTGCCTATCACTTTCTTGTCATCCGTTGGCCTGGCGTAAAGACATTAATGCCCTTAATCTTCGTAATAATACGAGACAAGTATAATATTTTCTTCAGCGGTGATCTGTGAGGGAGGAGAAAAAACAAACATAAAGAGTGGTAGGAAGAAAAGGTATATGAGGAATCTGCAAACCAAACAAGAATTAGCTTTGATCTCACTATTCATTATTTTTGTCGAACCTAAGAAGTGATGTTGGACATCCAGTTGCTATAATTCTTTTGTGAATTTATGTGGGAAGAGTTCAACGTTATTAGTCTTGGCTGCATGCTTGTTGAATTGGGTAGTTCTGGCTAAGGGATCTATTGAATCGGGGTAGCATGATATATCTGTATGGTTAAAGGACGACAATAATGAAAATCATTACTGGATGATAGGAATATAACTAAAGTTACAGTTGTTTCTTGAGGTTGGTTTTTTGTTCCCTCGTTTTGGAAACCTGAATAAGCCAAATTTTAAATCAATTTGACTAAAGATGAGCTGGGATATGTTCATCCATTGGTGATTCTGCTACTTTAGCTTGTGTTACTCGGCAAGCAGACTGTGCTAGTCCGAAGTCACTGATATTTCGGAAGATGTTTTAGTAACTTCATGTATCAAAATCCAATATTGACTTGTCAATTCCACATTTCTGTATTCCAGTTTCTTCTTTGCTTTTACCTGTTCCATAGTTGTCACTTTTACATGGCTACTCTTGATGCAGGCAACTGGATTTATTTGAGGAAGGAAGTAAAATTTGGATTTTCATACTTAATCTCCAGCATCGTCAAGGATTTACACTTGGTGCTCGACCATGAGCGACAATGAAGAAAGGAAGCCTGCTAAGTCGGAAAAGTCATCTTCACCTGCATCTCAGGTAAGTCGAGAGAATAGAAAGAATTACTTAGAATTGGATCATTCTTATTGTTTCCCTCTCATCCTAATTGGATATAAAATTTCTTCTTCTTTGAGGTTTTCTTTTTTTGTTTTGTGTTAAGATGTTGAATACTGGATATTAACTGCTACTGTTGAATTATACCGTATTCTGATTTTGGTCAATCTTTTTGCATTACAGGATCAGACCAATGTCCATTCATATCCTGATTGGGCGGCCATGCAGGTTATCTACCTTGTGCATGAGACTTTCTCTCGATTCTCTAAATAACATTTATTTTAACTCTCGCTACCCAATCAGTGTTTTA
The DNA here is from genome assembly GCA_026284645.1 of Erythroxylum acuminatum. Taxonomy (NCBI): domain Eukaryota; kingdom Viridiplantae; phylum Streptophyta; class Magnoliopsida; order Malpighiales; family Erythroxylaceae; genus Erythroxylum; species Erythroxylum acuminatum. The sequence continues at coordinate 18,756,729 of JANKOD010000009.1, read as the reverse complement.
AGCTCCTTTATAACATGTTTCAGGCATATTATGGACCCCGGGTTGCGCTTCCACAATACTATAACTCAGCTTTGGCATCTGGACATAACCCTCATCCCTACATGTGGGGTCCTCCACAGGTAATTTGCAAGACGGGGGAATCATAATCATAATATATGATCATCCTTGTTAGCGTTAGTTGCATAAACTATGGCATGAATCAAGTAGCAAAAATCAGGATGAAATCCTGACCTTTTGTTCTTCCAGCCTTTGATGCCACCTTACGGAACACCTTATGCTGTCTATCCTCATGGGGGAGTTTATGCACATCCAGCACTCCCAATTGTGAGTATTAGCTTCCTCAATTTTTCAGTTCAATTCTGAACTATTGATTCGCGGGAAATATCAGTTTTTTGCCCCTGACAGGTGGTGTAATTTTCAACTGGAAAGTAAAATTACCTTCACTAATATTTATGTGGAATTGTTATTTAACTACTAGGGAGCGCATCCTCCTGGTCCTGGGGTTCAACCGTCAGCTGCTGTAAGTAAAACTCTGATTCCGATTGTATCCTTTTCACTGCACATCTTTTACAACAGTTTATACCAATGCAACAAGCATACTATTGGTATTATGTGATATCAATAAATTAAAATTAGTTCTATATTGACGATGGAAGATAAAAGTTATTCTGTTTGTCATGGTGTGGGAGTTTAGAAGCTGATGTTGGATATAATTGTGGTGCAAAAATGCAGGCTGCAACACCCCCAAGTGTAGAAACACCGACAAAATCTCCAGGAAAGACAGAGAGAGGTTTGATGAAGAAGTTGAAAGGATTTGACGGGCTTGCTATGTCGATAAGCAATGTTAATGGTAATACTGACGGTGGTGATGGTAGGGAGAAGAGGTTGTCTCCAAGGTTCGCAACTAGCAATTGCACTTTTATAGACCTCTTTCTTTAGTATTCATTCTTCAGTCTTGTGTTTACCGCTTTGCTATCTTCTGGCAATAAATGGTGTGACTTTTAGTGGAATACCTCTTGTATTCTAAAGTTGTATATATTAGATATCCGAGTCCATGGTTCACATGTATCATTTTAGCGGGTTGATTACACTGACAGATTTTGTTAATCATTTGAACAGTGAGGAGACTGCAGGCTCCAGTGATGGAAGTGAGGGGAATACAGCTGGGGTAGGACTTTCATATTTTGACAGCGATTGTCTATGATGTTCATATGCAATATGACCGAAACTGTAATCATAATGCTATCATAATACTGAACCTTGCTTATCTTGTTTCAGGCAATGAAAAGGAGCCGTCACTGTACACCAACCATTGGTAAGATTTGGCTCTTAACGAGTATAAGCTGACTAGTATGAATTCACAAATTTCAGTTGCATCAAATGTGTTCCTGTCGTGTGTTTGACATGACACTACCAAGTATTGAGTGATTGTGTCTTAGTTTGCTGTGAGGAACAGTTCATTTTGTTATACTTTTTTTCATGCAACCACTTAATTTATGCTGACAGTGATATTGTTTAATAATTTCATTATTGAATGCAATATGCTCTCGAGCTTTTTGAAATTTAGTGAAGAAAATTTTCAATAGAAACCTGTTAAAGTTTTCAAGAACCGCCATGAAATATGGCCTTAGATGCTGTTAACAAATATTTTCTTTTTCTTTCTCATATTCCATACTCTCTTATCATCAGGTGATTTGAAAAGTGAGACAAAGAGCACTTGCCTTCCTGCAGGGGATGTCAATGGATCATCTGGTGTTTCGGGAAAACCAACTGGACCTGTAGTTTCACCTCCCATGACCACAGGATTGGAGCTCAGAAATGGAGTTTTGAGTGTTGCTGCTAAGACAAGTCCCACTAGCGTTCCACATACTTGTGAAGTGCTGCCGTCTGAAGCCTGGATACAGGTGTGGGTTTCTGATCTCGATTTTTAAAATTTACCTTGATTTCAGTTACGCTTGTAATGTAATTTGATCATTTTGTTACTTGCGATATTTTGCTTATTTCTTTAAGAATGAGCGAGAGTTCAAGAGGGAGAAAAGAAAACAATCAAATCGAGAATCTGCAAGAAGATCAAGATTGAGGAAGCAGGTACTGACACTTCAGTTCCTGCTATGATCGTATCATTCCAATACTCCCGTTGCATACATTATTACAAAATAAGTCAAATTCCTTGTTTGTCTATCTCTAGGCTGAAACCGAAGAACTAGCACTTAAAGTTGAATCATTAGCAGCTGAGAATGCAACTCTTAAGTCTAAAATAAATCAACTCGCCGAGGGATCAGATAAATTGAGACTGGAAAATGCATCATTAATGGTATGCCAATATATCCGAGTCTTTTCTTTCACGAGATAACTTTATTTTCCCAGTTATAAATTACAGATTTTGTTCTTGATTATGAAAAATGTAGGAGAAACTGAAAAATTCATCAGTTGGACACACCAAAGGGAGCACAGTAAGTAACATGGATGAGCAAAGAGCACTCAGCACGGTGAACCTGCTCTCGAGGGTTAGTAATTCGTCATCTGCCGAAAGAAGCACCAGGGAAGAGGGCGAGCCTTATGAGAGAAACTCAAAGGCAGGTGCAAAGCTGCACCAACTCCTGGACACAAGGGCTGACCCTGTACCTGCTAGCTAACGACTCTTAGAAAGCCAATCTTCTTCTACATCGGAGCTTGAAGACAACAACTATTTAGTTTTGGCATGACAAAAACCTACTGCTAAAAGTTAGTACAGTAATGGATGACTGAACTGATATTAGTCCGTACCTGTTACAACTGAACTGATCTATTTTGTCGGAATTCGAGGTGATGGAATGGTTCGATGTAAATTGTAGAGTATTAGCGATTTTTAGAGAAAGGTTTGGGATTTGGGAACGTTCTCGTGTAATTTGTTACGGAATCTTACCTAGTAGAGACTTTCCATGATACATGTGCTTTACCATAACATAGGGTTAGAAGAAAACGAAAAGTAAGTCTTATGTTCTGAGGATTTACGTGACTTGTGAATATTTCATGATCTTATCATGTGTGTGTCTTTGCAAAATGGATCTCAGACTACAGTCTATTCCCTCAAAGCTCTAAGCCTAATGTATATACGTATTCAGTTTACGGCTTCTCGTTTTGCAAAAGTCGGGAGGGTACGATGCTAGATGCACAAGACTTCTCGCTTTGCAGGAATCTAGAAAAAGTTATGATATACGCAATCTTTTTTTTATATTTTTTGCAAAGTAGTTATTTCTATGATTTGAACCTATAATGTTATCAACTGCTTTAAGCTTCACTTTGAATTAATATGAGGATTAAATAGCATGAATCTGAACATTGGCCTATAAATCATTCTAAAACCTATACAGATTTCTAAATAAGCACCTTTTAGTGTAAAGAATGGATAGATACGTTTAGAACCTCCATCAGCAGTATTTATTTAACTAGCATAAAAAAATGCTTTCACTACCTCAAGTTGGTAAAGCTGAGATATGGCTATATAAATAAACCCATTCTCCTTTTATTTGCATTACATAAGCCTCATACTTGTCATTCTGTTTTTGCATACGTACTGTGGTATAGAGAGTCCATGGGAGAAGTCGAAAGCTATGATCTATTTTGGTGACGACCAAATACAACCACATGGTATGTATCGAAGAAAAAGCTGTCACTGAGAAACCTATCACCTTGAAGTCAGGAGAAGAATGGATGTTGAGGTCCTTCAATGGTGTGCACCACAATGGCGGCTGTTTTGAGTTTCGTGTTAGAAGGTGTTTCATCGCGGAATATGGAGACAATAAGAAAGAATAGTAAACGAGATCTCCTTCCTTCAACTGTCGCACTGATAGTTTGATCTGAACTAGGAAGGGAGCCTTTCTGAAAAATCTGTCAAAAGAATAAAATGGAATTTCGGAAGCCACTCTTTATCAGAGCCAGGTTTCGATCCTGGGACCTGTGGGTTATGGGCCCACCACGCTTCCGCTGCGCCACTCTGATTAGTTGAGATTGTATGTAACATCATCAACTTCTATTCTTTTCTGTGAAAGGACTTCTACTTTTTACGAGGATTCAAATTCAATTCGGTTACTTGAAAGAAATTATAAACTTTGCTTAGTCTAAATTTTAAAAAATTATAATTAAATATTTCATTTTTTATTTTTTAATTGTAATCCGATATTAGTATTTTCGGTAATATTGTCAACGTAGTTAGCTACGTAAAACAAAAACTCTAAATACTTATATATGTTAAATTTATATTTATATACATTAAATTTAATTAAATTGGTAGAGTTGGACATTATGGTATTTTCCCTTAACTAAATTAAATTAAATTTACTAACTTAAACCCATAAAGTTCAACTCTAACAATTCTAGTCGTATTTATAACTATTCAACTCTCAACACTTCTTCAATATATGTACTCAGTTTATTTGGACTTAATCTTACAAAATTTAACATAGTATCAGAGCTACCAATTTTTGTGGGTACTTCTTTTGATCAACTTAATTCGTTTCTTGTTTGAAGAATTTGATTTTGTTTTAGCTCTTATATTTTTTCGTTGCATTGATTTGCTTCATCAATCATCTAACGTACATTATACCTTTCAATCAAAATTTTGCTGCAATTTTTTCTGTCTCTACATTGTTTGCTAATATTACTCATACATTCCATATTTTTTTTATTAAACTAAAATGATGTCTATTGGAACAAATTCCAATATCCCTGGAACTTCGGTTACTCTTGATCCTTCTCATGCATTTTACTTGTCGAATGCTGATCATCCTAACTATAAGCTCTCAACCAAGATTCTTACTAGATAAAATTATGGGAATTAGAAGAAGTCATGTGAGTTTCTCTTCGATCTAGCGAGGAGCAAATTGGGTTTTGTCGATGGAACCTGTACCAAACTTGTTTCTGACTCTCCTTTGTTAACTTATTGGATTCGTTGCAATAGTATGGTGACATCGTGGTTATTAATGTCTGTCGATGAAGACATTTCTGACAGTCTTTTGTATTATTCAACTGCAAAGCAAGTTTAGGATGAATTGGAGGAACGAGAAATTTTGAATTGCAGCAAAGTATAACAGCATGTAATTAGGATAATCTTTCTATTTCTGAGTACTACACTAAACTCAATAAGTTATGAGATGAATATACTATGCTCATCGAAATTCTTGCCTGCAAATGTGACGTTGCACCAGCAATCACAAAACTCTTATTGAATCAACAGCTCATGAAATTCTTGATGGGATTGGAAAAGGATTATAAGAATGAACGAGGCAACATTTTGATGATGAAGCCTTTGCCACACACAAATGAGGCATATAATCTAATCTTATAGGAGGAAAGGCAGAACAATATTTAACCAATCTCTCAAACCTTACCCTTTGAGTCCTCAGCTTTGATAAGCGAGCAGAGAGCTTGTGAATCTAACCAACATAAGTGTTTTGATCCCCCAACCTTAATGACCCAGCAGAAAAAGTACTGGAGGTCATTACAAGCAGTTTTTTTAAGGAGGTCCTTCCAGGTTCCAAACTTCAGATAGCAAGGGACATGTGTCTTGCAACTATTGCGAGAAACCAGGCCATACCGTTGATAAATGTCACAAGCTACATAACAAAAACAAGCGAGTTGTTACTACTACTTAGATGATGGAATCATTTTCTAGTTCTCAAAATGTTAATCTTTACGAGTCACCAAATTCCAATCAGACCTCTCTCCCTAGTGATCTCTACAGCCAGGGACGGAGGTAGATGGGGCCCAGTAGTGCACTGGCCTCCCACCCCTAAAATTATTAAATAATTATATATATATATATATGCATATATATATATATATTAGGACGAGGTTATTTAGAGGTTAGTGGTGCACTGGGCCCCCTAAAATTTAAAAAATTAAATATTTAAACCCCCTATCTTAAATTCTTGGCTCCGTCATTGTCTACAGCCCACTAATGGATCTCCTCAGCAATCACAAGCTTGAATTTACTAGTTCAAAGAAATATGATGCTTCTACTGCTAAGAATTTACTAGTTTAGAGAAATGTGATGCTTTTAATACCATGTTAGAAGGTACTAGTTTTTGTTTCTTGACTTCAAAGCTTAATTCAGTTTGGGTTATTGATAGTGGTGCTAGTGATCACATTACCCCTCATCTGAAAATTTTTTCTACATATTCTCCTGTTACTCATCCTTGTTACATCAATATTCCTAATGGCACTAAAGCACTAGTTAAACATATTGGAGATGTCAGGTTGAGAGATGATTTACTTCTTAAAAATGTGCTCCATGTGCCAGATCTTCATTTCAACCTACTTTCAGCCAGCAAACTCACTAAACAACTTGCATCAAACCTCATCTTTACCCCAACTTCTTACTATGTTCAGGACCCTTTGATGAATAAGTTGCTAGACCTTGGTAAAGAGTCAAGAGGCTTAATTATGTCTTGCACATATACTGATGCTACTCCTCCTCATGTGGCTAATATTCGTTCTAATAAACCTGTTGATAAAACCAATTGTAGCCCTTGTAATTCTGTTAGTACTGTTCATGATATTGTTGATTTGTGCAAATGTAGAATGAGCCATATGCCCTATCCTATTATGAAACATATAGCATGTATGCTTACCATTTCTAAGTCGAACAAAATTTGTCAAGTTTTTCCTCAAGCACGACAGTGTCGAAGTTCTTTTCCCTCTAGTTCATCTCTTGCTTCCATGTTTTTGACATGTTACATATTGATATTTGGGGTCCCTATTATACGAAGTACAAAAGATTCTCTCGGCATATTCCTCTCTACTGCTTGTTGTTCTCTGCTGAAACAAATATGAAATATTGAAAACATTAAACAATTACATGGTATCAGAGCAGGTTGCTCTTGGGTTAGTCATTATTACTTCGACATAATAGACTGTGTTACATGTTGGGCCTTATATTAGCTCACACGTGAAAAGGGCGTGTTGAAATATAAGTACGAGTTGGTCTCACATGGAAAGAATATATGACCTTGAGCATGCATATAAACCTAGTAAGTTACTTCCCCTATCTTCAATTGGTTTTAAGATGGAATCTCATTTGGACTTGCATGTGCTCAGTTTATTTGAGCTCAATTTTAAAAAATTTAACAAACTTAAATAAAATAGTTTCCTTAACTAACTTAATGAAACTTAATTAGTTAGTTTAATTAAGTTTGACGTTTATAAGTGTTTAGGATTTGTCATATGTGGCTAGCTAGATCAACAACATTAATGGAAATACTAGTATTAGACTAAAATTGGAAAAAATTGAAATTTTGAATATTTAATTATAATTTTTTAAATTCGAGCTATAATGGTAAAATTAAATGAAGTTTAGAATTTTTTTAATTAACGACAAATATAAGTGTGACCCACTACAACATGCCTTGTTTTGTCCTAGAAGTTAATTCCGAAGGAATTTTGTCTATAAAATATAAACTAATGTTAAAGGGATAAAGACAAGCGATTTTTTACTTATGGTTTAAAATTTTCATATTATTTAACAAAAAATTGATTCGATTCTTTTATTCAAATATTTATATTTTAAAAAATATCTTTTATTCTCTTATAATATTATTTATTTATTATATATTTTAAAGAATCTCTATATTGATATAGACACCTTTATGGGGTGTTTGGTTGACTGAAATCATCATTCCATTCATGATCTATTCTTGATAATAGGTTATTCCCTTATTTGATTTTTAAAAAACATACAGAATATATAATCTAAGGTCCCGTTTGGTTGACGGGAAAGTAAAGTAAATTTGAAATAAGATTTTTCAAAAAATAAATCTATAGAAAGTAAAGATATTCACATGTTTGGATACTTATAAGAATTCTAATAAGAAAGTTGGGTGGATTCTTATTATAGTGTTTGGTATGCAACAGTATTTTATGGAATGTAACTTAATTTTGACTTGTG
>JANKOD010000009.1:18701510-18711607 GCA_026284645.1 Erythroxylum acuminatum | reverse complement strand
AGCGGAATCTCCGACGGGAATGGGGGCGGGTATGGGGGTGGGAGTGGGTTCATGGGGCGGGTACGGGGATGGCATACCCGCCCCATACCTGCCCCGTTGCCATCCCTAATTTCACTTCACGTTGTCCAATTTATTGAAGAAAACGATGTCGTCTTATTCTTAGACAGAATAAGACAGGGGAGGATTCGACTGAGGATCTCATCTCCATAATTGGAACATGTAAACTATCAATCCACAGTTTTTCTTTGTTCTCTTCATATCATTCATCTATCACAGCAGTTAGATGTTGAGTGATCCGTTTAGTAACATAAGACATTTTATGTTGTTGCGATTCACCAGAAAGTCCTTTACTGTATCGTGTTTTCCTTCTTCACTTTGCTTGTCTAGGATAACAGTTATTCCTGGCCACAGCAAAATAAGAATAAATGTATGCGAACGATATCTGAAATATATGTGAACGATTTCCGTTTTAGACTACGGTCTAAACGATGCAAAGCTGGTGGTCCAACATACGAACGCACCAAGTTAACGCGTCGAGTCATTCATGATTATTTAGTTTGTGTTTCTTTAACTAATTAAAAAAAAGGAAAAGATAGAATAGGCAATGAATGCAAGAGTTTCTTCATCACCCCAGCTGCTCCCGCAAGATTGGGCACGGGGTGGCTGTTCCACTTTTCCAGTGCCCATGAAATCCCATCCATCCAGGGGATTTGATCCCCGCAAGATTGGGATCCGAATTTTTATTGGAACCAACTTCAGGATTTGTGGGACCATAATGCAAGCCTATATTGCAAACTACGAGCCAAGTGTACGTGTATCCTATGGTTTAGTTATAATAAGTCCAATCAGAATACGTTAATGAATAGTAAAAAGGAAATGGAGGCTCCAGCACATTTTAGTCTGTTCCAAACCACAATCATGATTGTTCGCTTATGCTTCAGTCCTATGCCACCATCTCCCACTTCATGAGCAGTGAGCTTTAGCAGCTGTTGTGAGTAAAAAATTTACTCTACCTCTTCAGGCATGAGGTGCTTTCTCCATTCTTTTGTTGTGAATGATTAGCAGGAGTAGCCAGAGTTCACAAAAGATTTATTTTTGATCTTCTGGGTCCGCTAATCAGCATTTAAGAATACGGTTGGGCAGAATATATGGATATACTAAGATTTAAAAATATGAGATCATGTTGGACTGTTTATTTAAAGCATTGATTTGGAAAAAGAAAGAATGGAAAGCAAGCTCAGGCATACCCTTTTATATAAAAAAATTCAGAACTGATTACATTCCAAAGGCCACCTGTATACTTATGTAAAGATCGCAACTTTTTTGACCGGCCATCCAAATTTACTCCTCCAACAAGAACAAGAGCATATGTTATGACAACTCATTGTGAGTCATAGTGATTAAAGGAGTCAATTTTGGAGGAAAGGAGATAAAATATAATAAAACGATATAGAGTCACACCTAAGCATGCACATATTCATCTTCCCAGCAATCATTTGCAGATGAATACTAGATGAGATGCTCATGATATGGGATGGCTTGCTGCAATTATGGAAACAAGAACGGCTTGAATCTAGAGAAACTAGTTTTATAAGAGAACCAAAAATGATGTTGGTTATGAAACGCCAATTGTACTATATATGGTTTTTAAGGAGGAACGGAACTCCAAATATATTCTGTAAGACATGTATTTAAAAGTTCTGTGATATGCTCGTATTTGTGATTGAGATTGTTCTCAAGTGCTTGGTGTCAAGAGAAGTAGCTAATTGAGAGAAAAGTCGGAAAGTATCCCATTTTGTTATTCCTTTTTCAACTTTATGGCAAGATTTGATATTTTTTATTTTTCTTGTAACTTAACGAGTGATGACAGCACTATAATGCGACAAACAAGTTGTTCAGCTTCTAGCAATTCTTTTTTTTTTTCCTTATAATTTTTCTTACACAGTCAAATGGGGTTGGGAAAAGCAAGAAGAAAGAATCTTACGTTGCTTCTTGTTTTCATCTCTTATCCCCTCTGGCAGTTGCACGCATGCTCAGATGCTCTTGGACGGGGACTAATCCTCTGTCCCAAAAATAGTGTACTTACCCTGTCTTAATGCATCCCACTCATCCATTTATATGGGACAGAGTTTTGGGACAAAGGATTTGAAGGGCTCTTGGATAGGTTTGTACTATAAGTGTAAAAAGTTGCAGGTAACGATATTACGTGTGACTATTGTTGAAATATAAAGAGTGAGAGTTATCTCATATTGGAGAAAGAGAGGAAAGTAAACTAACATATAAGTCTAGTGGGCTAGTCCACCTATCACCAATTAGTTTTAGGATGGAACCTTACTTGGGTTTGTATGTGGTCTAACTTTCCTTCTTGTGTGGGCCCGTAGGCTCATTGTAAATTCTTACATGGTATCAGAGCGGGTTTCAATTCAATAAAGAATCGGTTACCTTGCTCATCATCTACCGATGGCCTCACCCACGAAACAGAACCAGATGCCGGCAAATTTTCTCGTCCAAGTGGCAGAACTCCTCCGGCAAAAACAACCTGAACCAACCACCGGAACCACCATCAACATCAAACTCAATGACAACAATTATGCAATTTGGTCGAGAACAGTCCAATTGGTACTACTTGGCCGAGGAAGAACGGGATACATTACCGGGAAGACGGTGTCCCCTGATCCAGACGATGCTGGATACGAAGCTTGGGAACAGACGGACGGATCTGTTCGAAGCCTTATTCTCAACTCAATGGAACCCGAGATCGCCGCACAATTCATTCTTTGCCCCAACGCGAAGGAATTATGGGACGAAATTGCAGCCACCTATCACGACGGAGGAGATAAGCTGAGATTATACGAACTCAAACAACGGGCATATCAAATGAATCAAGCTGATATGTCAGTAGATCAGTACTATCGGACCGTCCAAGGGATCTGGAGGGAAATCGATTTCAGGCAACCCCAATTGATGAAATGCCCAGACGATCAAAAAACCTACAACTTAGAGAAACAAGAAGATCGGGTTTTTGCATTCCTGTGGGGGCTCGACGAAAAATTTGACCCCATCAAACGTGATCTCCTCAAAGCTCAGCAACCTCCCACTCTGGAAGAGGCGTATAATGCCATTCGGCGAGAAGACCGCCGACTCACAGCAATGACCGACCAGCCTCCCGGCGGTGTTGGGGTGGTAGCAAAGATGCGGTCAGAACTTAGCTCATCATCCCGCGACGGCAAATCAAGAAAGTCCAGCACCGGCACCGGACCAAACCAAAAATGTACGGTATATGGAGGGACAAAGCACACGAAAGAAACTTGCTTTCAGGTGGTTGGATACCCAGAATGGTGGGCTGAATACCAGGCGAAGAAGAAGGGAGCTGGCTCCACCGGCAGCGGTGGCTCATCTTGGTCACCAGCCGGCAAAGTTAGTCTTGCGACAGGGAGCTTAGAGAGCAGGGGTGCTCACGGAGAACAGGGGCAGGTTGCAGTCACCAACGCCGAGACCGGCGCCACCAGCAGCGAAGGACATGGCGGCAGCGCCGGCGCCGAATCTGGTAAGGAAAAAGGGGTAGAAACCCCAAACGTTTCATGTGAGAATGAAGCTCTCCCAACCCTAATTAAAAGTTGTGGGCTAATGGGAAATGAGTGGGAAGGTGATAAAACAAGGGATGGGCTTGGTGGGCCGTGTGGGCCTAAACAAATGGAGATGGGAAAAATATTTTTACAAGCTCATCAACTAAGTTCAGAAATGGAATGGCTCATTGATTCTGGGGCCACCGATCACATGACGAATGAGACTCGTGATATCCGGATCTCTACCACCCCTCGAAAAACAGCAGTGATAAATGCTAATGGCCTAGCCTATCCGGTTATCGGAGCGGGGAACGTTACCTTATCAGAAAAATTAAACCTGTCTCACTGTCTAGTTGTGCCTTCTCTAACTACTAAATTGCTCTCTGTCAGTCAAATCACCAAAGAGCTTAATTGTACAGTGCTGATGTTTCCCTCTTTCTGTCTCTTACAGGATATTCGTACGGGGGCGATAATTGGGCGTGGTACTGAGAGAGATGGGTTGTACTACATCAGGGATGTCTCACAAACAGGCTCAAGTTATTTGGCCCATGGTAGTAGTCACCGGCAACTATGGTTATGGCACCGCAGATTGGGACATCCTTCTTTCCAGTATATGAAACAGTTGTTCCCGAAATTAGTTTCATAGTCAAATTCTTTACATTGTGATACGTGTGTACTTGCCAAAAGTCACAGAACTATTTATCCAAGTTCAAAGAATAAAGCAGTTTTGCCATTTGAGTTGATACATTCTGATATTTGGGGACCCGTCCCAAGTCATGTTAATTCTCGATTTCGATGGTTTATTCTGTTTATTGACGATTGTACCAGATTTACTTGGGTTTACTTCCTGAACCAGAAATCTGATGCCCCGAACACAATCAGGAACTTCTTTCAACTGATTGGAACACAGTTTTCTACCTCGATCAAAGTCTTCCGTACCGACAATGGAGGAGAATTCATCAACCAGTCCCTACAAAGCTTCTTCTCTCAGAATGGGGTTATTCACGAGACCACGTGCCCATACACCCCTCAACATAATGGTGTAGCGGAACGAAAAAAATCGATACATACTGGCAAGTGCCCGAGCCTTCCTTTTCGAGGCCCACGTACCCAACACCTACTGGGCTGACGCCGTCTCGACAACAGTATATGTTATGAATCGACTGCCTACCCAGGCACTGAAGTATGCGACTCCCTTAGACACTCTTAGGAAGTTTCACTCCATCCCTTCCGTACTCCTGCTAACCCCCCGGGTCTTTGGATGCGTCGCCTTTGTTCACACCCCAAGGCACTTACGGACCAAGCTTGATCCTTGCGCAGTTCGATGTGTGTTCCTTGGGTTCAGCCCTACTCAGAAGGGTTATCATTGCTATGATCCGACTGAAAGACGACACTATGTTACCATGGACGTGGACTTCCTGGAAACGGAATACTATTTTACGCCAACCTCCACTACATCCCCTCAGGGGGAGAGGGGCAGCACTAGTGAGGGAATGAATTGGATGTGTGATTGGCTGGAACCACTACATGAATACACTCCAGAGTCGGAGCACCGCACACCAGAACTCCCATCTCCATCTCTCTCATCCACTCCAGAGGAACCCCCGGCATCGAATATTCCTGAGGTTAGTAACTCGGACCCTCCTTTGTCCATTCAAAGTACATATACTCTTCCCCCTCGACAGAACAGGGGCATCCCGCCAAACAGGTACAGCCCGGAAAGGACAAGTAAATCCAAGTACCCTGTGGCTCATCACGTGGCTTCAAATTCATCACTACAACTGCAGGCCTTTATCCATGCTGTGTACTCACAGGAGATCCCCCGAAACATCAGAGAAGCACAGGAAAACCCCCTATGGAGACAGGCAATGGAAGAGGAGATCAGGGCACTAGCTAAAAATGGTACATGGGAGGTGTGCCCATTGCCAGCTGGGAAGCGATCCGTGGGCTGTAAATGGGTCTACAGCATCAAATACAAGGTGGATGGCACAATCGAGAGGTACAAAGCCAGATTGGTGGCCAAGGGATACTCGCAGACTTATGGGATCGACTACACCGAGGCTTTTTCTCCAGTGGCAAAACTGGACACCATCAGAGTTCTATTGTCCGTAGCCACCAACTACGAATGGCCTCTACATCAGTTTGACGTGAAGAATGCATTTCTGCACGGTGACATCGAGGAGGAAATATACATGGATCTCCCACCAGGGTTCGAGGATCACAGGGACACGCCCATGGTGTGCAGACTGAAACGGTCCCTCTATGGTCTGAAGCAGTCACCCAGAGCCTGGTTTGGAAAGTTCACTCTAGCCATGAAGAAATATGGATATAGCCAGAGCAACTCCGACCACTCCTTGTTCATCAAGAGGAGGGATCATCTCATTACTCTATTGGTTATATATGTCGACGATATGGTGATAACTGGGAATGATACCGAGGAGATAGTCAGCCTTCAGGAGAATCTATCACGAGAGTTCGAAATGAAAAACTTGGGAGGTCTGAGATACTTTCTGGGTATCGAGGTGATAAGATCAGACAACGGCATCTTCATATCTCAGAAGAAGTATATACTTGATCTCCTGACAGAAGTCGGGCTACTGGATTGTAAACCGGCTGAGACCCCGATGGCTCAGAATCATCAGTTGGGAATCTTCCCAAACCAAACGCCGGCAGACAGAGGGAGGTACCAGCAACTGGTGGGCAAGCTGATCTACTTGGCCCATACTAGACCGGATATAGCATATGCCGTTGGAATCGTGAGCCAGTTCATGCATAACCCGAGCAAGGATCACATGGAGGCAGTCATGAGGATCCTGAGATATCTAAAATCTTCTCCAGGAAAGGGACTTATGTTTGCAAAAAATGGGCACACCCGAATCACAGCCTACACCGATGCTGACTGGGCAGGAAGCATCACAGACAGAAGATCCACTTCCGGATACTTCACTTTTGTGGGAGGGAATCTGGTTACTTGGCGGAGTAAGAAACAGAAGGTTGTGGCACTCTCGAGTGCCGAGGCAGAATTCAGGGGAATAACTCGGGGGATCACTGAAGTCTTATGGGTTCGAAAGCTTCTAACCGAGATTGGGTTTCCCCCAGAAGAGAGTACTGACCTATATTGTGATAACAAGGCAGCAATCAGTATCTCCCATAATCCAGTACAGCATGATCGAACAAAACATGTGGAGATAGACCGACACTTTATCAAAGAAAAAATTGAGTCAGGGTTAGTTAAGCTCCCGTTCGTGAAATCGGAAGATCAGCTTGCGGATATCCTAACCAAGGCGGTGAGCAGTCAGAACTTCCACACATCACTATCCAAGTTGAACATGCTTGACCCCCATGATCCAACTTGAGGGGGAGTGTTGGAGAATCCCGATTAGTTAGGAGAAGATTAATCCTAATTGATTCTGTCCTTGTACAAAGCTGTATTGTAGGCATGTAATTAGGGCCTTAAGTCTATTTAATTATCTTTTCTGTATTGTACGAGACACACAAGAAACAAGATTACAATGAATAGATCAATGTTTTCATCCCAAAATTCTTATATTGTTAACAATGTCCATACGCATGATAGAGAGATAACTGAACTTGTGCGAGTGATTGTCAGGCGATATATTGATAGCTGAATGGTCGAGCAAATATTCACGCTTGTTTCGGGACCACTTCTTCAGTTTCTATAGACGCAATCCACTCAGGATCACGCACAATGGGCTCTGCTGTTTTTCCTTTTCTGATTTCCTGTTGTTAATTATGCATTTGTTGGAATAAGTTGTAGTGTCAGCGGAATAATCTTCTCATTTCCCTTTGAGGACCACTTATGGTGTACAAGCTCATTCTTCATTCTGTTATCTCAAATTTTCTTTTTTCCCTTTCAATATTGACCGTTCAATTCATGATAGAAACGGAGAGTGACCTAACCCTCTCTTAACATCCTCACCTCATGCCTCCACTTTGAACGTGAAAATGGAAATCTATAAATATATTGGTCTGTTTTGCAATGAGTCACCGCCATTGGGAACGAGTACTAACCCAATCATCGAATATAACAAGCAAGTAGCTAGAGAAAGTCGTAAAAGGAAAAGGACCCTACCATATTTTTATTTAGGAACTGCAACTTTTGCTAACTCATCTACTGGGTGCTATCCATTTCTTATTACAGATTTGTCGAGATTCTGTATCTCTCAACTTGCAGTGTAAGCTGTTTTCGGTTCTCTCTTATCGTATAACAAAAAAGGACCCTACCACCGAGCACACCAAATTCTAGGCAAACAAAGAGGGAAAAGGACTTTTGTCTCGTTGCGGCTTATCTAGAGCATGGCCTAATCGTGCCATGAGTTTAGTGGTCCCTCCCATACGCAGACAAAACGGTGCCGTTTAGATCTCCCTAAATAAATATCACATGCTGTCACGCTAGGGATGAGTTCATGCTAAAAGGGGTAACGGTGCCGTTTGGATCTCCCTACCCCAGTGTCACGTGCCGTCAGTATTAGTTCACGCTGAAAGGGTGTACTATACTAATGCGGGGTGAGGACAATGACACGCAAAAATTGGATTCAACATTAGCTACTTGGGTATTCCGGATTAAATATTTCAATTATAAAAATTTTGTATTAGTTAATTCTTAATTTAATTTTTTTAAATAATTCTTGTTGTTAAAAATTAATTTATTTATTTATGAATCAAACAATTTTTGTAAATTAATTAATTTTTGTGAATTAAAATAAATAAATAAAATTTTATTTAACAGCCTTCCTTCTCGATTAAACCTTAAATTAAAGATTATCTCTTTTAATCTGGTTCTGTCTGATTTTGATGGGGTTGGGCGTTGTTGCTTGTATCAATGAATTCGTTTGGCTTCAATTAAGGAATACCTGCAAAACAATAAAGGCACACCGGGAGTTGACTGCCGGTAGGCCCCTTCGACGTTCAAGGTAGTCTTTTTGTGAGGGTTTTAGTGGCTAGGAATAAAGAAATACGAAGGTTCTAAAGTCGTACCTTTTTCATGACGAGGTAATGAGTTTATATAGTAAATACTTGTAGGAATTAGGTCAACGTCGAGGAACGGGCCGATCGACCCGTGTGCCGTTCTGAGTTTGAGCTTGGGCCTAGCACGACTGACCCAACCACAATCTTATTTTAAAATTTTCAATTTTATTCAATTATTACAAATATGGCTTCACGCACATGTTTGTAATAATTCCCAAATAATTTTGAATGATTAATACTCAAATTTTTTGTATCAACATAAATGCAAATAAAAAGTGCGAGTACTTCCCATAAAAACACCAACCGATTTTAAGTTTGATTGATGAAAAGCCATTTACATTGGCATGCCTGCTGGTAATGTTATGCATAAGGTTTTTAATTTAATACGACATCCAATTGGAATTGTTGAAACGTGCATTTCATGTAATATTGGAGAGATGATTGCTTGGCGTTGATGTTTGTTTACCTGACTTGTTAAAATAAGACTCTAGTGGGTCTAGTTTTGGTGAGATAGCCTCAAGTTATGTTATTTAATGATACGTCTTTTTGTTACTTCTGTTATTTGATAGCGTTATTTGAATAAGTGATCCAAAGTCCCATCAAACAAACACAAACTAGCTGTCCCATTATGTGAGGTGCCTGCAAATCAGCGAAGGGATTAATAACTGGGTCAGTCGGTAGATACCTTGATCTAAGACTAAAAAAAAAACACACAAACACAAACACAAACACAAACACTCTTGCCTAACATTACATTTTGATAATATTTTTTATGCAATCTAAAATAATAACAAAAGGTGGGAAATAGTACTAAATCAAACTCGCAATGGCTTCATTTAATGTGAACCCGGCAAGCCCTTTCAGTGTTAAAATGAGGAGGATGCCATTGCCATACGCATTACTCCACCACGGCGACATGCTAAAGTGACCTGGCCACAATCCAACCAACACTGCCACCATCACCACCACCACCACCGTACGGGGCCACACACACATTTCCACCACCACATGGCCTATGTGTAACTCAGACTTGACAAGAGTCTAAGACCCAGCTAAGGAGAAATCACCACGTATTATTAAGCGAAAAGGACCTTTTATTTTTTGGCAAGTGCTCTTTTTTTTTTTTTTTTGATTACATTAGGCATCTCGACTTAGCCAGACTAATCCTAAGCTCCTACGTCTCCACCCTAAAAGCTTAGAGGATGTAAATTTAGAACCCCAAGATTTCTCAGGTTCCTACGTAGCTTGTACACTTCTGCGCACAAGGAGCCTTCACATACTTAATTGTTCAGCTGATGATTGATCATTGGCCCGCTTGTACACTTCTGCGCACAAGGAGCCTTCACATACTTAATTGTTCAGCTGATGATTGATCATTGGCCCCCCTGCTCAGCATCATGTTCCATCAGCCCCCAAATTCCCTAGTAGCTCCAACTCCCACACTGCCGCTGGAAGCGAGGCATCCGTAATTGATCCGATCAAAAAGCTGTGCCCAAGGGGCTAGAGGATCATCAATAGGAACATGTCTATTTCCCTTTCTTT